>PQWD01002119.1:0-64694 GCA_019425675.1 Leucinodes orbonalis | reverse complement strand
GGTTTCACCCTTTTTTATTAGACTATACTTCATATAGACGAGTTGACAACAAGAAAAATAGGTCAAATTGAAAAGTACAAATAAAAAATCTTAAAATGATAACACGTCTATATCTTTAATTTAATAAAATGATAAATTAATCAACAAATTTTTACATAAATAATATTGAGAAATGTAGTAACTTACCAAACAACTTTCCTAAAATAGGGAAAATACAGTCACAGTCAGTTAATTTATTTAAAGCTATATTCTTAATTATTTATTACTTGTATAATAACATAAAGAAGCATGCCACTCTGTGCGACCTGATTTGATTAGTTTTGTCATGCGAAGATTATAAAAAAAAAATTTTTTTGGTGAATCATTTTCGGATAGAAATAGTGATCGAATATTTATAAGTTACTTAAATAATATTCTTTATACTATTTATATCAAATATCCAGGACACAATTTACAAAAGTAAGATCTTAATTATTATTTATGATACGAACCTAGAAGACTGTTTGCACCTGTGAAAAAAGAATCAAAATTACAAATGAACAAAAATAATCATTTTGTAACATGAAAGCCACAAATTACTCATAAGATTTAATAATTGTGATGAAAATTGAATAAGAATTATTATATAAAATATTCAATACAAGGATAAAAATGTTCAGAACTTACCGATGAATTGGTCTAAAACAAAATGTCAAAATATAAAATACTCGTAAGTAGTGTATATGAGGCTATTTTCATAGATACACAATGAACTAACTAGATGCATCAAAAAGTGTCCGCGGCAAAAGTCTGCCCATCGCGTCAGTTGGGCAGAATTTTCATTCATAATATAATAATAAAATAAATTATTATTATTTAATTATTTATTGTACACTGAAATACACAAAAAATACAAAAAGAAAAGAAAAAGAGAGTACAATGGGCGGCCTTATTGCACATGGCAATTTCTTCCAGGCAACCTTAGGATGGAGAAATCAAATACATAGGAATTGGGGCAGACAAGTGAACGTAATTAATGCAAATTATATATTTACTAAACAATAACTTTTATATATCAATTTAAATATATATATTATAATACGAATATAATAATAAGGAAAGTTATTAAATATAATATTTCTTCGTGATTGTGCATTTTCTTTGTGATTGTGCATTCAGTTTATTGTTTATCTGAAGCTATTGTATAAATTATAAATACATACCGAATAGCCCGTCTGAAATAGAATTTGATATTGTATAAATTCAACATAGTAAAATATTTTAAAAAACTCTACATAATATTTTTTTATATTTATTTGATTTGTCAATGTTGATGTGTACATATCTCGATTTACTGCTACAAATAAATTTTAACAATGAAAAAGTGCATGGCACTAATAGAACGATAATATATTTTATTCAAAACTATAGAACTTCGATGTTGTTCGTCGATTTATTTTATTATAAAGTTTCACTTACTGTTTCCTGCAAAAATAGTCATAAAATGAGTAAAGAAACTCATGAATTAACAATTAAATCTAAAAATTATCATTAGTTAATTATTTATTTATTACTAATCTTGTTGAATTTACTGTGATCTATGCTTACCAATTATAGGACCTGTAAATAAATGATTGTAAACGGTTAATTATCATGTTAATATATTGTATTCGAAACTAGTAGTTTAAAGTGTATTAACTTTTTTTAGTTCACGATTAATAATTGATTAATTCCGTATAATATTATGAAATAATGGTTTCAACATATTATATTAATTTAGCTATGTTCAATTCATTACGCCCATCGTCACCGCGAGCTAAAACAAGTTAGTTTAGCTCGCATAGGAGAGACAGTTTTTCGTACATGTACGTCCACGGCTAACCATGCAAGCTTAATTTAATTAAATTAGCCCAGCTAATTAATTCCGATCTATTACTGCTTACGTGAGCTAAACTAAGCGCCTCTCACTCCCAGTTTAGCTTGGCTTAGTTCACTGAGCTTATTTTTCACTAAGTTTTTATGCGGTCTTGATAAGCGCTCGATATCGTGTATTATTTATAATACGCAAGCTCAACATTGCCACTGCCATTTCATTATCTTGAGATATAAAATATTTTAATGTGCAACTAACCTAAGATGCCAGACGATCCCCCTGTGAATATGAATAATGAATTAATAATTAACTAATAATATTTTGTAAAACGAATATGAGCGTTCTATTGTTTATGTATTTTATAATCAAATTATTGATACAAATAAATAAAAAGTAAAATCTTAGTGTATTAATTCACAGATATCTTACCAATCAAGCCACCTAAAATTTAAAAAAATAGGTCATAAAGGTGAATTCTTAGTTACTATTGAACACGCAAAAAATACATTCTTAATCAAATTTAAGATTGCACTGTTTTAAACATTTTCAAGATATTTTTTTTTATAAAACCATTAAGTAATTGTTAATTATACCCGACTGATTTTGTATATCGAAATATTATCCTCTTGTCTATTACTGAATCTCCAGAAGACGTCTCATAATCAATTTTCTATTGTCTCGATTCGTGTCAAGTGAGCTATGATTTTAGTTTATTTAAACTGTATTTGATGAAATTGTATTCCACGTAAAAATAATAAATAAAAGAGGATAACTTAAATATATTATACCCTCAACACTTAACATAAATAATGAAAACTAAAAAATATAAATTAAAGGAAGTCGGCAAGATTCCGAAAAGACTGACAGCGTAACCTCCTTAAAAAAATCCTCATGTATATAAATTAAGCTATAAGTCCGGCTTACCTAGACCAAGTCCATCTGTAAATAAACAAAAATATAATATAAAGTAGTTACGAATATTACCATAATCATGTTTAAAAGTTAGAGACAGATGGATTTAAAAGAGTCTACACACTCAAAGCTGTTTCCACTCTTGCCCTCTATTTTTTTCCCGAGCACAATAACTGTTCAATATCAATCAATAATTCAATATATATAATCCGAAAAGTTACACATTTAATAAAATACCTGGATTATAAAAAGTTTAACTTTTTGAGATACCAAAATGTTCATTCCATATTAATAGTGTAATTTATTTGGATTTTTTATTTTTTTAGTTTGTGGGATATGCAGTGTTAATTACACATTTTACTCTAAAATCGTACATAAAATGCAATGATCATGATAAATATTAATGAAATCATATTAAATAAATATTGCTTACTTATCAATTGGCCTGTAATACAAAAAAATAATAACATATTAGCAATAAGCCTTATTCTTTTGACAGGACTTTGTAAATAAATATGTTTGCGTCATTACATCATTTTTAAGTAAGAAGCGATAAAACTTTTAAAAGATAACTGCATTGTTCATCTGTTAAATGCAGGGTGTAGCCGTCTAACAACCTCTTTACTATTCCATCAAAATTTTCATTGGTCATTGATTTTCCCAAGGTGACTAATTCTTACAGTCAAGGACTTAATACTACTTAATAACTCCACACATTTAAATTGCTTTGTACTTATTTTGATCGTAATAAACTCAGTTACCCAGATCTTATATTGATTTTAAATACAATAAAATATATTATTGCTTGGATTAAATGCTTGCGATGCTGGAGGGTTAATTTAACGTCTAACTTTACGAATAAAAAAAAAATCAATTCAATACTTACTCAAAGGCCCACTCTGTCCGCCTGAGAAAACGTGACCCGTATTAGATAAAAAATAAAAATAAATAACTGTATGAAGTTAAAAACATAGTATATATATATATATATATATATATATATATATATATATATATATATATAATATATATATATTATATATATAATATATATAATATATTATATATATATGTATAGGGTGTATAGGTTAGTCGTCCACGCGGGCGATTTTACGCACAACCTTTGAATTTCTTTCAAGGCGCACGCAGGTTACCTCGCGATGTTTTTCTTGGCCGTAAGAGTGTCTGGTATACGTACATATAATTTCGAAAATTAAAAATATTTCACGTGGCGGGATTTGAACCTTCACCCCTTATCGAAAGGCAATAGTCCATCAGGCAACCTCCCATTACAGGAACAGGCTTTCCCATGCGGAATAGCTATGGGGAGATTCTAATTAAATAATAAATATATCACATTTAGACAAGAGAACCAGGCTGAAAATCTATATGTATATGTAAAGTCCATGTTTTCAATATTACCTCCTCCACCTGAAATTGAAAAACATGTTATATTCTATTCAATCAAATTTGTAAAATAAACTCAAATATTTTTTTTAAGTCTAATGTCTTAAGGTAATACTGAATGTTGAAATTATAAGTAATGATAAAAATAGATTTGTAAAATAACAGACAATCATTGACCAGATTCAATCACCTCGTCACTTACCCAGCAGACCACCTAAAGATAAATAACTTAATTATTCATTAAGGCCCACTTTACAAGAACGTAACAAAGAAAAATAGGAACAAAAGCAATTGTAGTATTTTCAAAATCCTTCATTTGTTCAATTTGAAATACAGTAAACTCTTCATTTAAATAATGTTACATTTAAACATTGATTTATAAGATTGTATAGCATTCGATGCCGTGACTGCAAAAAGAGACTAGAACTGATATTTAATTATTTCCTCGTGAGTGCTTAAAACAATGGCTTACCGAATATGTTTCCTATAAATAAAAGTAGATTAATT
The DNA here is from genome assembly GCA_019425675.1 of Leucinodes orbonalis. Lineage (NCBI taxonomy): Eukaryota > Metazoa > Arthropoda > Insecta > Lepidoptera > Crambidae > Leucinodes > Leucinodes orbonalis. The sequence continues at coordinate 60,016 of PQWD01002119.1, read as the reverse complement.
TTAAATGAACAACAATGAAAAATTTACAAAACAATCAAGTAATTCACAGATGTACATATACTATAAAATTTTACAACTATTTTATCCTTGCCGGAAAGAAGCAGATTCCACCGCCATAATTTTCTCTTTCAATAGTTATTATGATAAGATCACATGAAGTAATATATCTTTGAAAACAACTTCTTACCTATGGGATTACTGATTTGACCGCCTGCAAATAACAAAGATGTTTTAAAAACACAGAGAGAACTTAAAATTATTTTTGTGAATAAATTATTCACCCCCCTTTTATACCTAATGTAAATATTTATTTATTTTAATTCTGACTGGTATCCCATTCCCCTTTAACCAATTCTTTTGCCCCATGCGCGGAGCACTAACATAATATTATAATAACTAATTTACAAAATAATCTGAAACTAAAAAGAGTACGGACCTTGAGTCTGTAGATGTAATTTAATTAATAAAAAAAATTTTTTTGTTAGGTACTCTTGATTTATTTTGATATATATATCACAACTTCCAAAACATTTTATTTTAAGTTTACGTCCTTAGTGAACTGTTAACTATTTGGCAGATTGGACCAGGATACTGTATATCCCGTAGTACACATCTTATCGTGTAAGTATAGAAAATAAAAAATCAATCAGATTAACCATAGTATCAACATTTCTAAACTGCCTCTTATATGGTTTTATCACGACGTCTAGATGCATTGCACGAAACATTTACCATTTCGGGCAGCCGTAGCAAAGAGTTGAAATTGTCCTAACACAAATAGAAAACATCTAATAGATTGATTACAACTATTTGATGTTCTCCCTGTATGATTTGATTTCTCTGCTTTTTGCCTTTACTAGATAGTTCTCATAAACCCTTGGCATTATCCTGATGTTCATTCACTTCAACCACATTTCGTATACGAATTACGTTCGGTATTACCGTTCAATCTGACGTCCATTTTATAATTAAAAAAGAAGAAGTGGATAAGTGATATGTCATTTAGAAATTAAATTTTGCAATTTAACTCACCTGGGGCCGGTTGCACTAAAACATAAAAGTATATATTGAATTAAAATTGAAAAAAAGATATATCCCTATAAGCGGTCGTGGTGGATATTCACAAAACATAAAAGATTAATCTATTGTGCGCGTGTTACGTTCGAGCGAATAAAAGATAATTGAAATGCATACTGCTTAGTAAAAATTAAAAAGAATCAAAAAAAGACTTCAGGAAGAAAGATATTAAAAAGACGCCTTGCCTTGATAGATCACTAAGGAAATTGTAGGGACAACCAGTCGCCGAAACTAGTCTAGTACCTACCTACGTATACCTAAGGAAGCATAAACACTTGCATTGGATCGTCTTGCGCTTTTTATTACCATAACAGTTCTACTTATGCTAGAACTTTGAGATGAACATAGTAAAACTGTGACATGACATATTTCCGACACAAATTAGAAATAAGTCAGTGAACCAAATTACGATCAAAGGCGTCAGTCACTTCTTACAACCTACTTGATTGTTAAATTGTTTTTAATAAAAAACAGTTTCTCGCAAAAAATGAATGCTTGAACCTTTCACACCGTGTTTAAGCACACTAGTCATTTATTCATTATTATTTACCTGAATAATGATATTGCACTTACCTGAACCGGTAGCTGGTTGTCCTAATAAATAAAAATAAGTTATTAAATCAATCATCATCAGTCTAAACCATAAACTTATGTTTCCTTAGTCTGAGGTCAGGTCTATCCGTTAGCGTAGGGCAGTGTTCAGTAGCGTGCACTTCGCACCAGTTCGTTTGATGTACAAGTACTTACCTGCTCCGAGTTGTGCTAAAAACACAAAAATATACATATTAAAATACTTCCATGCATTGCTTTTATGAATCTATACCGACATATAAATAAAATTCGAGTGTTGTTTGTTATACTAAAATAACCATTTCCTTCTTCATGCATATGATTGTACTATATACGGTACATACGCCAAAATAACAATTTAAAAAATGTTTGGCTGTCAGTTTATTTCGGTTAATCTCTGAAATGGCTGAACAGTTTTGAACGGGACTTTTTAGCAAGTAATCGATCTTTGTGGAAAATGCCATCTATGAATACTACATTCTACTTACCTAGTAATTCTGTAACAAAAGTACACAATTTCTTTAGTAATATTTTTATTAATAAAAAACTTAATATCTACATATGTAGTTCTATATATATATAAAATTCTATAAATACTTTGTTTACTTACGCAAAATGGCCTGTAGATCTGCAGGGTTGACACCTATAAAGTTACAAGAACTGATGAAAAAATCCATTTTAAAAGTAATTAAATTATAAATAAAGGGTAGGTGCACAATTAACGAATTTTGCAATTTCGAGTTATCGTAAACAACTTAAAGGAATTTAGGCAGGTCAATTTTAAAAGAAGCGGGTTTATGATAGCTGTACAGATATTTTAGTAATTTCTAACCAACAGATATTGTAAGCGTCAAAAATTTTCGGACAGACAAACAATCAGACCTATCTGGATGTCCGAATTTCTTAACCGTGTTGGCGCCCCTGACGTAGCGTGGCGTGGAATAATCAATTTGTATTAATTAACGGTCCGTTTGCTTTAAAAATGAATAAATAAACGGAAATACAGCTTAAAGCATGAACAATTTATCAAAATGTAAGAAATCCTTTAGAAGTATAATTTTCTGTGAAACTCACCTGGAGCCGGTTGACCTTAAATAAAACAAATAATATTAATAAAACTCTTGAAAACTATGTAAAAAGTAAAGTTTTATAAAGGAATATTTAATATTTATTTATAATCACAGATTATATATTTTTTATGATTTTAAATGTAATATACATTATAATATATGATCCTATATTTAATTTTATCTATATTAAATTTGTTTCAAATAATGGATTTTTTGTAATCTTACTGACCTGTACCTGCAGCTGGTGGTTCTAAATAAACAAAGTTAATACATTAAGTAATGAACTATATAATGTATAATTTCATGAAATTAAGCACCATGTGTTTTCTTGCTTAATGAAATATTAGTAGCCATAGTTTGTGTTTTTGGATTGGAATCAAACTGTCACCACTCCTACCCTGTCCATTAATGCAGTAAGAGGCGACGCAATCGTGTGAATACTAAACTCTGTAATCAGACTATTGATCTGTGATTAAAAATATGACAACGTTATCATTACATACCCATTTTAACAGAAAGTTTACCAAATGGGATTAAACACATGCAATTACTAAAATGTTTTCGAAATGGGAATAAATGTATCCAATATAAAATGTTTACCAAACGCAACTTTTGATAGGTACAATTGGAGGTTTACGAGATGGGAAGCAGCCGTGTGTGGTGTGTTCGTATAGGTATTTATATTTTCTTACGTGAACCCGCTGGTTGACCTAAAAATTAGAAATTAAGTCAATTTATTGTAAATCTCACAATAAAACTCATTCATATTATTGAAGGAAAGAAAAATCCTCCAAGAGAAAAGAAAACTTCCTTAAATTAGTCTACTGATCGAATGCCCTACCAAAAGGCTTCTAACGTTACGGAAAGACATCGCAAAAGCTTCGAATAGGTGTGTTCAGTTCGGTTTCAAAAAATTAATGCTGACATCTAACATTCATAAGAGGCTTGCTAATATGACCGTCGGCAATCAATGATATTCTAAAGGTAGATACGTTTGTACTCTTTTGTTAAGGTAAATGTACGCTCATTCGAAATATGTGTATATGTGCTGTCACTGCATTCGGAACACTTTTTTCGATTGTTTTGTGAGCATATCACGAATCCATACTTTTTACATTATTGTCGTCATAATAAATAACCTCATCCGAACCAACAGGAGATAGTCGCATCAATATTCAAAAACTTTGAAAAAGTTCACATTTATATGTACATACTTTAAATAATAAACGTTAAAGTTCAATTATAATATTAGTTCCAGTAGTAAGAGCGTCGGTGGCTCAATGGTGTTGACTGTTGCCCTCCTACCGGAAATCCCACAACGACTAAGGCCTAAACACCCGTGTACGGGTAAGCTCGTGCCCCTCGGAGGAGACGTTTAATAAGCTGATGATGAATATTACTTCATGTAATGTGTCAAAATTTAAATGCCTAGTGTTAAAAAAATATCGAATGTTTTTCGATAGAAAAGATGCATAGCATATATGAGCAAAAACATAAGCACAACCAAATTCCAAAGTATTTATTTACCTGAACCTGCAGGCGGTTGACCTGTTATAACAAAATTATAATGAGTTTGTGATTCTGATTTTACCATAGCCACCACAAAGTGTTGATCGCAATCCAATGATAATCCGTTGAATCTACAAAAACTCAAAACGGCTGCGGTGAATGGTACAATATCATACTCAAAGATATGAAGGATGGATTACCAAACAAATAGGCGTAATGAAACAATTATCCTTTTTGTTATTTTTTATAAATTATGTTGTTTCTAATAGAAAATTTATGAATTCAGGTGGGCGGTCAATTTTAGCTATGATTAAATATTATTTTATTTTATATGACGTGTTCAAATGTATTTTTAATGGTATTAAAGTTTTAATGCACTAGTACTACAAATTTCCTGTATTATGTGTACTTACTTTCACCACCAATTGGTTGCCCTAATAAAGTAAAATAGTATTTTAATAAGTGTCCAAGGAGAAATTAAAAAATTGACTATTTTTCAAATTGATTTGTCTTGTTTACATATCATATTCAGTTGACATATTATCAAACACAAATGTATACTCGTATCAAGTTTCAGTATTTAGGTACTTACCGAGTATGGCTGTAAAGTATTCAATATTAGTTTAATTTATATGTATAGGTACTTTTATGATATTGAAATCAATTAATTTTGTGTTTAAATTAAATTCAATATTTTATTCTTTGAGTCCACTTTGTCACTTTTCTACTATTGGGCTCTGAGTCAAAGGTCCCCAGAGGCTGATTACAGCCTAAGGTAATTATTAAATTACCTTATAATAATTTTTTAAAAAAAATAGCCCTTGAGTAAGCTATTATGCGGAGTAGACCTTAGTCCAGCAGTGGACTGCAATAGGTAAAAGAGAAAGACAAGCTATTATGCGGGTCAAATAGGAATATTTCATAACTACCCAAAACAAAAACAAAATGAACTCACTCACCCAGTAATTTCTTTAATTCCTCAGGATCAATGCCTAAGAAAAGATAAAGAGAATAAATCATATAATGATAGAACTCAAATACAGAACTTAATTTGTGTCTCAGAGCTTTTAAGAGAAACCTTCGTGGTTGAGTATTAAACTTAATTTTATATCTCACTAATGATATTTTATAAAAAAAAGAGAATACTTTTAATACATTCCAGAATTTTTTAGCAGAGTTCCAAACATTAATCAATAAATAGATTGTGTATTTAATAAAACACTTCTAACAATGAAATAAAAAGGTATGACTTTCAACAATCTTGATATTACAATAAACACGTACATATATTAACAAAGAATACTGAATACACTTATGTGTTTACATAATTTGGCTGTTGAATAAAAAATGGCAGTAATTACCTGGAATTGGCGGTTGACCTTAATAATAAAAAATAATCATTATGTAATGTTATTAATTATAAAATTTCATTAACAATGCATTTTTATAAGAAAACATACTTTCAAATAAAACAAATCGCTGGTATTCGGAAAACTAAGTAATCCGAATTTATGACTTAAATACAAATAAACTTTCTTTATAGGTACGACATTTAGAAAAGGAACTTATGGCAACAAATATATTTGATTTCGTTCATCATTACAACCATATTAATATGACGACTGCTACACGAAAGCCTTAATACAACTTCTACATGGACCAAACCCTCGTAGTAGACATCTATCGCCTACCCGCATAGCAAGTCATAAGCCCATATGGCTAGGGATCCATTTACACTTCGTTAGTAGACGTCACTCAACCTTTTCACCCCGTATCGGTTCTACGCACTATGACTGTGCACACTGCCACTTTAACTTTCTATCCCAGCGGGCTATATCGGTCACTCTGGTTTTCAGACGTATGGTTTTCCAAAATGTCCTCATTTTGGAATTTATTGCGGCAAAACCTAACATAGCATGTTTGGTGACCTTAAACCTATGCCTAGCCTTTGACGACCTATTCAGTGTAATGGTTGAGACGTCTGCTATTATACCAAGGGGTATTCGATTCCAGGTTCAATCTCCGTCAGTACATTTGTACTGACGGATATTGAACCTGTGTGTGTGTGTTTACAGACACAAATATTTATTTGTGTCCGTAAACATGTCTGTATGCATTGATCTGGATGTATTTATGTATAATATGATATTATTTCCAAAAAAGTATATAAATACGGTTACCCATTTTTTGTGCCCATATTACAGCTAGATGATTAGTTTGGAGCTATATGGTGCTGTGTGAATATCAGAGGATATTTATTTAAAAGAACTTTTTTATTTGTGTAATGAATAAGTGTGCTCACCTGCCACCGGTGCTGTTGTTAAAAACATTTAAAATCATCATTAATTAAACGTAACTTATATTGAGTGTCGGTGGCTCAGTGGTGTGGACTGTCGCCTTCCTACCGGGAGGGCTGAGGTTCAAATCCCGACACGTACTAATGTGTTTTCGAATTTTCGAAAATATATGTACGTTATCCGACGCTCTTACGGTGAAGGAAAACATCGTGAGGAAACCTTCATGCATGCCTGCGAAGAGATTCGAAGGTGGTGTGTGAAGTCGTCCAATCCGCACTGGGCCCGCGTGGACGACTAAGGCCTAATCACCCTATACGGGTAGGCTCGTGCCCCTCGGTGGGGACGTTTAATGAGCTGATGATGATGATATTATTTACGATACTATAAGGGAATGAATGAATGCTGCCTAAATGTTTATGGTCAAGACTAGTACTTTATGATTGAACTAGCGGTACCTATAGACCTCCTGTAGTGACTATTTATTTAAATTATTAAGTGAACGGGACGGTCAGTTCGTTTGCCTGGCTGTAAGTGATACGCCTGACCATGACAGATGCAGTGTTGAAGGAAATTAAAAATAGTACGTAGTGATTATTTTTTCCGTCAACGCTACCATGCGTCCGTCACCCGAGATGACAGAATAAGTTAGGTCTCTCATACCCGGCAATTTTACCAACTGCAGTGCCCCCATCCCTTAATACAGAAGTGCATAAACACTCCTATTTTACGGGACGATATCTGGATCAGTGCATTATATAGCATACCACTTATTCATTGGATAATTTAACATCTGTTATATCAATGCAAATATTTCTTGCTCACAGCTCCTCGATACCAAATGAACCCCTACTTGCTCTTCTCGCGGGTCATATGTGGCACGCTTTTAGTGTGCCAGAACAAATGCTGAGGGAAGTCCTATTTGGCACTTATTTTTATTAGTTTTATGTTTCTTACTTATTCTGTGTGTCAAATAAATAATTCATTCTTTCTTTCTTTCATGTAAGAGAAGCCTTAAAGACAAAACATTAATTTGCCTATATTGTATGGGTATTTGAAAGAAATATGTATAATGTCCATACAGACTCTGTTTAAATATAATTATCCGTGCTTACCTGGAGCTGGCGCCGGCTCTCCTTAATACAAAAAATAATACATTAGTCCATAGTGGTATAATTAAATTAAGACTGACTAATATTTTTTTGAGATATTGATGATTAATTTGACAGTTTCACTCGATAGATTATAATCTACCTAAAAAATAATACGTTAAATTGTAAACATTGTGTTACGGTTCACAATCTTCAGACAGTTTACAAACTGGTCAGAAAGATAATAATCTAACGGTATTTACAAATTTACGGTGACTAGATAAACTAGATTATGCTTGTCTAATAATAACTTTAAAAATAAACCATCGTCGTTGAATATTGAACTTTATTATCTCATTTATGAAACTTATTTTTTACTTAAACTTAAAGTTCATAACATTTTAACTAACGACTCATTTAGTTTACGTTAATTACTTACCGGCCGGTATTCCTAAATATTAAAAAATATATATTAGTCTATATTAAGTAAAATGTACCAAAGTATTTAGAAATGCAATCGTTTCAAGCAATAATGTTTTTTTGTTATTTTTTTTAATTACATCAGTTCGTTGAAGCATTAAAATAACAAACAGCATGATAGCGGTGTTCGTTTCGATTAATAGAAACTTTTCATCATATCATAGTTTGTTGACATTATGTTCACAGCTGACATAAGCAACGAGTTCTAATTTCATAATCCCCATAACATATACTAGTAGCCACTGTTCGCAAAAGTGGGTCCGAGATTCGAAGGTATGTATTTAAAATTTTAAGTTACCTATATAATACAACAGCCATACAAATTGCTCAGTATCAGAACAGGCAAATAATTGTTAATGATTTTTTTAATTTGCATCGTACCTCAATCAGAAATAATCGCAATCCAAATATCTATGAGCATCATTATTATTTGAGACTCATGTCCACTGCTGAACGAAGGCCTCCCCTAATGATATCCACGCGGCCCTTATTCAGAAGTTTCCAAGACATTACTTACCAATGGTTATACCGACAAAGGCACCAATCTGAAATTCATCAAAATTTACTTACATGAGAATTTTCATACGCATATCCTTACAGAACTGTAAATTCAGTGATTCACAATTTTTCCTTATTTAAGAAAACACATTTTCCCGACGGGTTCTAGGATTTATGATTTCAAAGGAGTTCGACATTCCGACGTCAAACTTCCATTTTTAACGATTTAAAGCGAATGCTATTCCAATAGATTGTACCTATATATAAGTATGACTTCGTCTAGCTATCTATTATAGCCTTACAGCTAATTATTAGCTTACATGCAATTAAAAAAATACATTTTGTAAGTAAACCACTTACAAAATGTTCTCTTAACAACTTATGCAAATCACAATACAGCTCAACGGGTGGCAAATAACTAAATATGACGCATGGTGGAAATAATTTAAAAATGGAATCGAAATAATTTTAATCATTAACTGATAAATAAAAAAAATAACAAGTTTGGTCACAAAAAGTAAAATTAACCAACTAAACTACTTTTGAAGGATCCCAACGGGATATTTATACGACTTTCCTTTCAGACAAAATGTGACGCAGATAAATCTATCCGATTATGTATTAGTAGGAAAATAAACATGTTTATTTACGTACCAATAAACCAATTGCAAATACGGTATTCATTGTGCCGGGTGGTTGTTTTGTATTGGGTGAGGAGGTGACACTGGTGCATTACATGTCGCTTGTTTCTCTATTTATACGTTAGCATTACATGAGGACGACTAGCGGTCAACCTTATCTTTCTCAGGGAATTAATTTGTCTTTTTATGTTTAGATATTGCAAGCCAGGTTAATTACATTGAATATTTTAAGTGATCCCCTCATCACGTATAATATCATCAATATCATTACAGTCTCAAATGTCAACAGCTGAACAAAGGCCTCCCATAATGATTTTCACGCGGATCGATCACTGGTACTTTTATTGCCTGATCGTAAGTGATACGTCTGACCGTGTCATTTATCCAGGCAAGCCTATAAACAGTGTTTTGTATACAAACTTCCTTTCTATATAATTATGCTGTAGCCGCTCGAATATAACCGAGAAGGACAATGGAAAATCGAATGTTTGTGAGGAAAGGTATCCCCAGCGACTCAATGACCATCTGTGAAGCAAACCAGCACTTAAGACAAGCGTCAAGACCGAGGTTCCGTCCCCGTCGGCAAGGTCCATCATCGCGAGACAATGTTGGTTCAACCAGTCCCTATTAACGTTACCGGCACGTAATGGGACGCTTTTCTCCATAAAACATATATTAGGCTTCATAGCCCCCCTGCAACAACCTGTCAAGCTCAACTGATATCGTTTAATAAGTATCGACTCGAGAAAGTGAAAGGAAGTCAACAATGAAGCCGTTATAAGTCGTGGCTTTTCTCTAATTCGAAATTTTTTCGTCTACTTAAGCAGTATTATAGATAAGTACACAAAAAAAAAGAAAACATGTAAATTCTTGCTGTAAAGATAATAGGCACGTGCAATGACATAGTTATCTATTCCGATTTGAATAAACTAAACTAATTGCACTTTAATCATTGGCTTCGTGTACATATACATAGATAATTCAAAAGCCTAAAAGATATTATTATTAAAACAAAAAGTTTTGGGTTAAAATAAATATTCAGCAAGAAAATAAAATTTTAAGGTTGTGTCTATCAATGTATTAGTTGCAACTTATAATTTTAAGAGGATACAGGTAGTCCAAAATCTAGGTTTTAGAAATTTATAGATCACAAGTTAGATATCTGCCAGAGAAGCCGTTTGTTTTAGGAGCACACGAAATATCTGACATAAAGGTCCAAAATAAAATTTGTTAAGAGTACCAACAAAGTTTACCTTCATTCAAATTGTATTTTCAGGGAGCATTTGCCTTCATCAATTCCTCCTTAACACAGTAATATAATTATTAAGACCTTGGAGCTCCCTGAGAGACCATTGAGCCATAACATTTATAGAAAAAACCGATTACAAATGTATATAAAAAAATCTAAAGAAAAGTAAGAGCATCTTTCTTGAGTCACTTTGAAGAATGAGATAACGTTGAAACACGTCGAGTTTAGATGTATTAAACATTTTATATTGTACTCACAATTCTGCTTTTGTAAGCAGAATTGTGAGTACAATATAAAGTTGGCGAAATATCTGTTTTGATAAAAAAGATATTTCGCCAACGACGAATGTTTTAAAAATTAACGTCACAAAGATGTGATCTTTAATTTCTAACTGACAAAGTGATTTACCAAAGTGACAGGACCCTTTAATTCTACTCGTACTTAAAGAAACTGTGATTGCTGCCATAAATCATAATACCCCAAGTTAAACGTTTTCAATTAGCGTCTACTGACAATGATAAAGAGAACATTAATATAACACGTATTTTTATAAATATACCCAATATGTGAAAGACATGACATATATATATATAGGTAGTGTCACATTAAGGAATTGGTCCTTATCATATTTCTGCTTGCAAACAGTAACTGAGGCCTCGATGGCGAAACTACTTATGCGTAAGTTGACGCTCGCTCAAATCAAGAAACTATCGCAACGGGTGACCAAAATATTATCTCTAGTCCGTCTGTGCTTTGGAAGGCACAACAGGCCGTTGACCCCGGATACTATCTTTGGATCATCACCATCATCATCAGCTCATTTTACGTCACCACCATGGGGCACAAGCCTACCCGTAAAGGGAGTATAGTCCACTCGAGCCCAGGGGTCAACCCAACCCAGTGCGGATTGGCCAAATTCACGCACAACCTTTGAATTTTCCTTGACCGTAAGAGCGCCGGATAAACGTAAATATAATTTCGAAAATTAGAAAATACATTGGACCCTGGCAGGATTTGAACCCGCACCCTCAAGATCGACAGGCAACAGTCAACATCAATGAGCCACCGACGACGCTCTGTCTCTATCTTTGGATGGTTATCGTTAACTTTTATCAATCTGCACTAGGCCTGTGTGGTGGGTTGACCAAAACACCCCATAACTATTGCGGAAAGTGGGACGTTACCGGTTGATGACGTAGTTGTGTGTGACCATCAAAAAGATAAAGAAATAAAAAAGCTTTCACTAAACTTATATTTCGAATGCAGTTCAGTTCTGGACAGTAGTTTTCCGGCGTCTCAAGAAGCGTCGTCTAGTCTGTAGGCAGTACTTGGTCTCGTAACAAATGACGCTATTCGTGCCGCATACGGACATACACGCACACCCCGACGCACACATCGGCACTACAGAGGGACAGAACCTTGGAAACCCTTCACGTTCGCATGGCATGCCGCAGAAGCTTTGGTTGCACATCTTCAAGAGATCTGAAATAATAAAAGAAACTGTTGTAAAAAAGAGAAGAAAAAAGATTAACCATGTGACTTACCACTCAGTATTCACGGTTTCAATATTCACGGCATAGTTATAGAATTTCGCATCTTTCATACTATAGGGCACATCTCAAAAAATAGCGTTTTGAGTTTACTTATAAACACATCCACATGACGCTCTTGATAGAAAGAGTCAGAACGTGCAATAAAGCCGCGAAAATTTAGTTTATGCCTTTTTCATATTTCCGAGTTATGTGTGTCCTTTTAATAATGCTGGGATAAACTTAATATTGGATAAGTAATTCATAACTTACGGACATACTCTTATAATATTCCATTATTTAGCAATTAATCCTATTCAACCTATCGCAGTCCACTGCTGGACATAGGTCTCCCCCATTTCGCGCCAGATATCCCGGTCCTCCGCTTTCCTCATCCAGCCTCCACCAGCGACCTTTCGCAAGTCGTCGGTCCATCGGCCGGAGGCGTCCTACGCTACGCTTGCCGAGACGCGGTCTCCACTCCAGAACTCGTCTGCTCCAACGGCCATCGGTTCTGCGACATACGTGACCAGCCCACTGCCACTTCAACTTGCTGATCCGGCGGGCTATGTCGGTAACTTTAGTTCTCTTACGGATTAAATCATTCTGATCCTATCCCTAAGAGAGACCCGAGCATAGCTCGCTCCATTGCGCGTTGAGTGACTTTGAACTTGTGAACCAATCCCGCAGTCAGTGTCCATGTCTCAGCTGCGTATGTAAGTACGGGTAGGACGCATTGCTCAAAGACTTTTGTCTTTAAGCATTCGGCGCGAGATCGATTCGTCCACGACGTGAAGACCTGACGTAACTGTGCCGAATGCCCCCAGCCCAACTGAATCCTCCTACTAGCTTCCCTCTCGAAATTGTGCCGGCCAAGTTGGATGGTTTGGCCCAAGTAAACGTATTCTTGCACAACTTCGAGAAGGATGCCTTCGACGCATATCGGTTGTGGCATGACATGGTCATTGAACATGACTTTCGTCTTGTCCAAATTCATGCCAAGCCCAACTCGTCGGGAGGATTCATTTAGGCTATTCAACATCTCAGCAAGCTCTTCCGATGACTCTGCAACGATGACGATATCGTCAGCAAAGCGCAGATGAGAAATATACTCTCCATTGACGTTGACGCCTCGTTCAGACCAGTCCAGGGTCTTGAAGACATCCTCCAATGCGTTTGTAAACAGTTTCGGGGATAATTAATTAATGTTAATGTTAAGCAATTAATGTTTTCATTTATTTATGACTAAATTTGAGAGAACAGAAGCGCTCAAGAATCTTCAAACGCGTTTTCCCAACAATCATGTTTTTCGAATTGTGCCCCTATAATATGAAGCTGCGATTTATACTCCGCGAATAAGACGCTATCACTCTTGAGGTTCTCGCTGGATTTTTGTAGCAAAATACATTCGAACCTAGCTTCTATTGATGTATAACAATGATGAAAAAGATTCGTGATATGCTCACAAAACAACCGAAAAAAGTATTTCGAATGCAGTGATAGCACACATACACATTTATTTCGAATGAGTGTCCATTTGCCTACAACTGTATTCTCTTTGTATCTACCTTTATTGATCCAGAATATCATTGATGTATGATATTATATTCATCATTCAACCTAACCACGATAACTTTACTATGAACAAAACAATGATATGTGGGTAATATCCTATGGCACAACCATGGACGTATAAAATAATATTATAGCATAGACTTATAAAAAATACGTATTTTTTAAACGTCCATGTATTATATATATATTTTATACGTTCAAGGACACAACATCATGTTTTAAGTTTTCTTATGTACTTACTTATAGGAGTCACAGCATGGTCCTCGTAGTCAGCTTTACTAATTCCAGTGCATATCATCAATATCAAAAAAAGAGCAACCATTTTGTCAGCTTATTAATTTAAAAAATCTTAATAAAAATATGAACAAATCTGTGTAAATCCTCAAATTATAGAAAAAAAGCGAAACTGACAGTCTTATGACATGTCAATTGCAGTTGCATACCAAAGACCAAATTTATTTTTCTATATAAAATGTTCTTTTTAATTATTTGATACCTGGTCTAAATCGTAGAGTTCTTAAAGCAAAAAAATACAAGACGTAGTTGATGCTTGTTCCTAGAGACATAGTCTTCAGTGCTTACATTACGGGTATCAATAATTATTAAAAACATGAATTATCTGCAAAATAATGTCGGTAATATTTGCAAATATTCCCCGAATAAATAATAACAAAAGAAAGGCTCTTCGAGTATTATTCCGTAATGCCTAAAAACAAAGCAATTCGTAGAAAGACAATTAAATAATACCGTACGCCCCTATAACCGGGAATTGCGACAAGCAGGAAGGAAACGATAAGTATCCCAAAACTCGCTACTCCGAACAAACTCACTGAGCATTCGTTTTAGGAGCCACAACAATATTAAAGTGTAATTGAATGAGAAACGATGCGCAAATCCGACGCAAGTCATTCGTCAAGTCGGCCAATCCACTCTGGGTCCGTGTGGACGACTAAGATCACAAATGAAATAATAACAGGAAATTTTCAATCTTTGACACCCTTTACGGGTAGACTCGTGCCCCTCGTGGGGACATNGGTACTATCGCTCGTTTTATAACTGCTAGTAAAATAATTTTGGTGTACGTGGACTTCTGTTTTTTCAGAAAACTACCTCTTTATTACGCTCAGCGTTGTTCAATACAAAATTACCTGCCTCAATTGTTACAAATTGAGGAATTTGATTTTGTAATGAAATATTTGTGAGTTTTGTAGTTTTTTCTAGAAAAATGCAAAGTACAAAGTAATTTTACTTGAACCATCATTACTTAACGCCGTTCGACCTCCATTTCATTTTTTTCTTTTGTTTTGTTTTTAACTGCAATATTGATTAATTCATCATCATTTTACAATTTATTATCTAATTATCCAAATTATAAATTTGAATAGTTGCTTGACTTCTTTTCGTGTAGGTACTAATCTATTGCCATCATTATAATATTAATTCTGAAACGACTTTCAGCTGCCTTATAAATGCCTAACATTTACCCAGGTAACATTGTTTACCACCAAAAAAACCTGTTTAATTTACCTCTCAATATGTATGAGGCTTTAATTAAAACACATACGCCGTATTTTAAAGTCACTATAAATGAGCAAAGACTGCATAAACAATAAACCCATTGGGACACAGTAAACGATTGTCCTCGTTATGTATTTGCGATTCGAAAACGGACCTATGTATTGTTCTGGGCGTTTCTATGTATAATATATATTTACCAAATAATATACACCTATAAGTACGAGTACCTACGTTCATCCATTGTTTAGTACCCATACTTCAGGCGTCGCGCTTAACTTAGTGCTAGATGGCGATATTTATTATTATTTGGTAGTTACAATCTTCTCTTCTTCCTGGTGCATTCCACTGCTGGACATAGGATCATACTCAAAGCTCTAAAAATAAACAATATATAAATAAACACTGTCATTCACAGAGCGCAGCGCAGTGTAAATTTGAATATAGTCATTAGTTCTTCTACCACGACAGCCAAAACTGGATAAACCTGACTAATTTCCATTTTATTTATAATAAATCTTATTTAACTATGGTACTCTTATTTTCTTGCAAGGAAATTTGATACGCACCAAACTACCTACCTTGTAAGTGCCACTTCACTAGAAAATAGCTATCTTAACTTGTCGCTACGAAATAAGCAAAGTTATTTCGTACGTTTTGAAACTTGAATCTTTAACAGAACGGGCCGAAGAGAAATATTTTTCATTATAAAACCTTAAATACCTTTAATTCTATATCAGAAAAAATAAAACACCAACATTCGATAACAGACCATTTTAATAGATTACACTCATTATTAAATGAAAAACTAGTTCATTATTAAAACTATGTGTCGATAACCAGCAAATAGAAGCAGAGAAATTTATATCAATTTTGTCGACGTATGCAGCACAAGTAAATTATTTCTATAACGCTGAGCAAAGATGCTCCAAAGAAAACCCCTCCCACGCCACCGATGTCCACTGAAGCAGAAATATTCAATGTATATCGACAACTGAACATCATATAACAAGCAATACATCCACATTATCATGCATACAATGAACCCTTTATTAATACTATTACCTTAAAAATAAAACTAGTATTAATGTTTAGACACCAATGTAGTAGATACAAGTACCTCAAGGTTTGTATACTACACTCATCATTATCATGCAGTAACATGCATACCATATATTATATGAGCGTTTTAGAACTTATATGCAAGTTTATCCGTCGCTCTTACGGTGAAGGAAAACATCGTGAGAAAACATGCGCACGCCTACGAAGAGATTCAAAGGCTGTGCGTGAGTCGGCCAATCCGCACTTGGATCGGGTGGACAACAAAGGCCTAATCACCCTATACGGGTAGGCTCGTGCCCCTCGGTGGGGACACTTAATGAGCTGAGATGATGACTGTTCTAAGAGAGGTCCCCTGACCACTGGAACAAGTAGGCAGTAAATAAAAACAATTGCCTTATTATATAAGTATAACCGGGAGGGCTGAGGTTCAAATCCCGCCACGTACCAATGTGTTTTCGAATTTTCGAAAATAAATATGCGTTAGCCGACGCTCTTACGGTGAAGAAAAACATCGCGAGGAAACATGCGCACGCCTGCGAAGAGATTCAAAGGTCGAGCGTGAAGTCGTCCAACCCGCACTTGGCCCGCGTGTACAACTAAGGCCTCATCACCCGCCACGGGTAGGCTCGTGCCCCTCGGTTGGGACGTTTAATGAGCTGATGATGATAAGTATAACCGCGTAAGAGCCTGGACCGTTAAAATAACTTACACTTAACATAATGAGAGGTAATTAAATCCACATTAATAGACTCGCGTAATGGTCTTAATTATTCGGCACCTCGAGGGCTTTTAAATTTAATATAGCCCTTTTGTCAGCTAAGGGGATTTCGTACATAAAGAACCTCATTAGGAGCATATTATTTCATATGCCATGTACAGAATCATTAAATGTTTTAAATAAAACAGTCTTATGAAAATGGGGAAGAACTATTTCTAGCAGTGGACTGCGTTGGGTTCAAGGATGAACGATTCAACAACTCTTACAGTTAACTGTAAGAGTTGTTGAATTGTTTAAACTAATCGTTTTAAATAGTTTTTTTATAAATAACTTTTTTATAAATTAATAAATATCCACTGACATTCACACAGCGCCATCTCGCCATCAAGTTAAGCCTGTATTATGAGTACGAAACAGCGGATAAACATACTTATATACTTTTTTTTTGTTAATACATACATATTATAAATAGAAAACACCCAGACCATTACAAACAGACATGTTCATGCACACAAATGTTTGTACCCGGGGATTGAACCCGGAAGCCTTGGTGTTGCAGTCGACCTTTCAACCGCGACACCAAATGGGTCGTCAAGATTATTAATTTCAAAGCATCATTGTAATCATCAGCATTTAACGTTCTACTTCTCTACAAGACACATGTCTTCCCGTTAAGCATTTCTATAGGGTGATTTATAATTTATACCTACGTCTATTTGCAAAGACCGAATATCAAAGAAAATGATTGAATATTTGGAACGTCGGTGGCTCATTGCTGTGAGCTCTTGCCTTCCGATCTGGAGGGTGCAGGTTCATATCCCGACACGAACCAATGTCTTTTCGAATTTCCTAAATTATATGTACGTTTACGACACTCTTACGGTGAAGTAAAACATTGTGAGAAAACCTGCGCATGCCTGCGAAGAGATTAAAAGGTTGTGCGTGAAGTTGGCCAATCCGCACTGGACCCGCGTGGACGACTAAGGCCTAAACACCTGTACCTTTAACGGGTGTATAGGTGTGTAGTTGTATATACCATGGTTAAAGAGCGGCCTAAGCTTCGTTTCCCGTTACGTGGACGCCACTCGAGAACCTTTCCGCCCCATCGGCCATCGGTTCTACGCACTATATGCCCTGCTGACTGCCACTTCAACTTGAAAATCCTGTGGGCTACGTCACCCAGTTCTGCTACGGATATCTTCGTTCCCGATCATATTGCGTAAGGAAACATCCAATATAGCCCTCTCCATAGCACGTTGAGCCACCTTGAGTCTATTTAAGATGCCCCTAGTGAGCGACCACATTTCGCTTCTGTATAACTGGCAACACACAGTATTGAACCATAACTATCCATCACCATAAAGACAAATAAAATTTTCCAATAAAGTATATATATGTCAAATATATATACAAAATACAGATCTATGTCCAGCAGTGGACTGCGATAGGTTGAATAGATGATAGAAGATGTCAAATATACAAACCAACTAGACCCATAGCATCCCTGATGGCTGTTCTTCGAACTCTAGTGTTTGGTAACTGTGCCAGCTTCACAATGCCTCGAGTACCTCTTTTGATCAGCTCCGGCGTAGGCTTATCTAAGTTACGGCTGTAAACATTAATGATTTTCGTTTCATAATGTATAACAAAATAACATAGCTTCATAAGTAACTAACTTAACATGCACATTTTTTAGTCTTTTTTTCATGAAAGAATAAAACTCGTAAGTTGGAACGCGAATGTGATGTAACCAGCTCGGCCAATTCGAAACATAAATTAGCAATAAATATTGCTCGCTTTGCAAAATGTTATTTTATTTTCTTATATTTAGGGTTCTAATTGCGGGGAGAATAAAGCACACATAGCGAAAATCGACTGTTAATGGAGCTTGGGCGGTTTTTCTTTGATTAAACATTATCTCTTATACCCGGTAATTTACCAATATATCGGATTTTACATAATAAAGAACTCAGAGGCCGTAAAGATGTACCATGCACAAGACCTTACGATCTCCGTCAGAATTTAAATTCAAGCATTATTTATTTAATTATAGGAATAGATAGTTTTTGTGTACCTACACTTATTCACTTTGAAACCCTAAAAAAAATATTTGATTTTAATTTGTGACTGAAAATCTGGATACTGTAAAAAACTGTTCCGGCTTGCAGTACCTGAGTCATAATAGGTATCCATACATAAATATTGTATCAAAACTATTATAGCTGTTCCAATTTATTTCCAACTAGCTTTTGCCCGCGGCTTCGCCCGCGTTAAATTCGGGATGACAAAATTTTCCTGTTTTCGTAACCAGGTAAGTGGAGTCTTCCACTTGGTAACGAAAACAAAATAATTTTCACCACTACAACACTGCTTCTTCTTTTCTTATTCAGGCTTTAAGGGCCGGTTTGCAAAAACTCAATATGCAAGATTTTGTTCATGACAAATAGCCATCATACTTATTTAGCTTTCTACCTTGTAAACTGTTTAAATTTATAAAGAAAAATATATAACATATATATTCACTATACATAGGAATCCCCCCCCCTCCGACAATTTAAAAGGTTTGGAGTCAATTTGTGGATATATATATATAACTATACATAGGCTTCCCCCCACACCTTTAAGGTTTTTGGGGTCTATTTCCGAAAAAAAACCATATATATATATGTTTTTTTTTTTCGGAAATAGACAGAATAATTTCAACACTGCAACACTGCTTCTTCTTAATCTTATTTAAGGCTTTAAGGGCCGGTTTGCAAAAACTTCAATATGCAAGATTTATTGTTCATGACAAATAGCCATCATACTTATTTTTAGCTTACTACCTTGTAAACTGTTTAAACTTCTAAAGAAAATTATCTATTCATATATATCACTATACATAGGAATCCCCCGCCCAAGTCCCCCCTCCCTCCCCCCCTCCCCCTCCCTCCAATTAAAAAGGTTTCGGGGTCAATTTTGTGGATATATATATACATATATAACTATACATAGGCTTCCCCCCACACCTTTAAAGGTTTTGGGATCTATTTTCAAAAATAAAAACATATATTTACATCACTAATTACATATATATTTATATATTATATCAGTATAAAGGTTTTTGGGTAAAATTTCTGAAGTAGGTTTCCCCTTCCCCTAACTTTAAAAAGTTTGTATTTTTTTTTCGGAAATGGACATTTCCGAAAAAAAATACACACACACACACACACCTATATATATATATATATATATATATATATATATATATATATATATAATTATATATATATATATATATATATAATATATAATTATTATATATATATATATATATATATTATATAATATATATATATATATATTATATATATATATTCTAGGTTACCTTCTATCAACATTACCAGTTTCAATAAAATCTACCTTAAAACTGCGGAAAATTGATATGAACTTCCTCCCCTATTTGAAGGCTTTGGGGGTGGATTTTTGAAAAAAAAAATTTATATATATATATATATATATATATATATATATATATATATATATATATATATTATATATATATATATATTCTAGGTTACCTTCTATTCAACATACCAAGTTTCAATAAAATCTACCTTAAAACTGCGGAAAATTGGATATGATACTTCCTCCCCTATTTGAAGGCTTTGGGGGTGGATTTTTGAAAAAAAAAATTTGCCAATTTGTCGTTTTCGACAAATAGTCCGCATACCAAATTTCAGCGACGTACTACAAAAATTGCGGAATGTTCCATACAAACTTCCAACCCCCATTTGAGGGGAGTGGGGGGTGAAAACGGGAATAAAAGTAGCCTAAAACCTATTCTAGTTACCTACTATCAACATACCAAGTTTCAATAAAATCCGTTCAGCCGTTTAGGCGTGAAGCGTAACAACAGACAGACAGACAGAGATACTTTCACATTTATAATATTAGTATGGATAAAGCAATCAACCTTAAATTCATACAATTCCACCAAAGGCGTTTCACTCGAGCAATTACAAAAGTCGATTTCATCCTAATTTAAACATGAAAGAGTTTTAAATGCAGCAGACTATAAAAAGATACTAAAATCTTTAAAATGTAATTTAAATAAAGTGATTTAAAAATGGCATTCATTATTAAAATGGGACATTCCACAAATGATTTTTATATTAAATTTGTTTAAGATCGCAGCACCCACTCTTAATATTAAACACATATTTCGACAAACCTATTTTTATTTATCTATTTTTGTCATCGGACAACCAAGCAGACGGTGAAGCAACATCCATCTATCGTGGAATCGCGGAATTGAATCCACATTTATTATTCGCAATGCGAAACTGTGGAGTCCATTGCCAGCTTATGTATTTCCCGAAGTATACAACTTGGGTGTGAAGACACCTAAATTGTGTACTTCAGTACAGAAATTATATCGAGAGTAAATAGGTTTCTTTTGGGTCAGCGTGCTTCATCCTAGACATCGTCGATGTTTTACACCAGACAAGGCGTTGTCAAACGCCTATCTATTTAATAAAAAAACGGTACTAACAACTTTTGGAACTGAATTCTTGTTTCATTGTTATGACTTCTACATACTAAATATGCACTATTGTGTTAATAATAATATTATTTAGCGAGGTGGGAAGTTACATAGTTAAACAACTAAAACTTTAAGCAAGTTTTGGGCTAAACCTCAAGGGTCCAAAGGAATCTGCCGAGCGAAGCGTGTTGTTTTTACCCGTGTATATAGATAATTTATGTTTATAACCAAATACAAATATTACAAATATAACAATATATTTAATCATGTATAAAAAAATCACACCAATTGATCTTTACATTTACAAATATATACATATAATAATAACGTCAACCTAATTTTGGTTTATGGTACCTAAACACAATGATGTAAAAAGTATAGATTCGTGATATGCTCACAAAACAATCGAAAAAAGTGTTCCGAATGCAGCGACAGCACACATACACATATTTCAAATGAGCGCACATTTACCTAAACAAAAGAGTACAAACTGTACTCTTTTCGGCGGTTCGTTGTTGAGGCACGGGTGGCGTATCTACCTTTATATATACAGAATATCATTGCCTAAACAGTTTTCCATGTATGAAGAAAAAAATGGTTACTTCAATGTTACAAACACATATTCTAATTTTATTTATATGTTTAGATGGTCGGCAACATTGCTTTGGAAACTGCTTATTTACCCCCGGTTATCAGAATTTTAACTAAAATAATTCTCTCCTCTCTCTTCAACCTATCGCAGTCCACTGCTGGACATAGGTCTCCCCATTTTGCGCCAGATATCTAAAAAATAAATAATTGCTAGACACTTACTGTTTAAACTTGTGGACCATCTTATAAACTACTTCCTTACAGCTTACAGGACAATCACAACCAGCAATACTGAGTGAATCTGAAAAAAAAAGTAATTTACTATAAGTTTTATACTAATTACCAGGAAATTGAACAATCTACTTAGCGTCAGGATAATTCTGCTTCTTCTTTGAAGACCATGACACTAATTACTAGGTGGTAGACTCGATACTGAGTCGTCTAGGCAGGTACCTTCTTCTTCTTAGCGTATCGATAGCAAAAACAATTAAATTGTAGAAGCCCAAAAGTCAGCCACAGCGACAGCGCTGTCCGCAGCCGTCATCAAATCCTGCAGAGAACAGATACTTGGGCAAGCAGGACACGACATAAGGTGAATCATCGTTTGGGCCGCTCCACAAAGACAGTCCAAATCAAGGCCGCCCGAAAACCCCCATCTGGCTAAATTGGCTCCGACCAGTCAAAGTCCGAAGCCTATTTAAAGACTTCCAGGTCGGCCAAGACAATTCATCGCCAGGAGGAAGCCTTTCAAAAATGGGGACAAAGGGATTCGGCAAAGTAACCGCCCCACGCCAGAGCTTCAATCTTTCGATTTTTGGATCTATGTCCAAAGGCTCGACACACTTGAGAAAACTTTTACGGCTTTTCAACCTATCCTGGACTTGCACGTAATTATGCATGGGGTGTCGAGCGTCATTGTCCATTTTAGCTCTCTCAAGGGAGCCAGCCACACATCTACGGATACTCGGAGGCGCATACCAATAAAAATAGGCAGGTACCACCGCAGTGCCATATATCGCCCCCATGAAACAGGAGTATTATGCACTTTTTTGTTTCGGGATAAGGTCTAAATTACCTGGTATAAGAAACCTAACATCTATTGTGACAGGCGCAGTGCGTCATTGATTGAGGATAATAACTATCAGTTGTTGGTCTCCTTCAATTCCGCTCTGTTATGGTCAGGCGTATCACTTACCTTCAGGTGAGCGTCCTAACCGTACTGTACACTTTGAATTATAAAAAAAATATAGATATTAATTTAACTTAAAGTATATTAGTATCATTTTATTACAAATTTATGATAGCTATGAATATTTCCCAAAACAAAGTGATAATAAATACTTTTAAAAATTTCTTTATATGTATATTTTCTATTCTAATAAACTTCACTTAATATCATATTCACAACATTGTTATTAAATAGTAATAACATTAAGAAACATGACAATATGAATTAGTAGTAGGTACTTTATTTACAGTAAATATAAATCCAATTACCTATATGAATTTTATTCATAGCGGTATTCTTGAACAATCCTCAGATTCAGGTTGCCATGGGAGCGACCATCAAGCGAGCTGATAATATTAAATCATATTACAAAAATACAAAGGTTTTTTCCGAACACCGTGTGGTAATAACGACTGAATTAGCTTTTCCATTTCTTAATAAAGGCCTTATATTGGGAGAAATTATGAATTATTCATATTCTTTCAACAGAACTCCGACATACTTGACGGAGTCGCACTTTATTTGATCAAGCGGAATCGTTTGAGTATGATATAAAGAGGGGAATAAATTTGGGTTTGGATTTAATGAGTTCTTGATATAAGAATCAAGAATATCCACTTCTTTACAAGCGGTACCTGTAAGACCTTATCAACGACCACTGCAAAAGTGTTCTAAGTTTTTATATCCAGGTAAGTTAGGCACACAGATGTTAGAATATACAATCTTACATCTGTGGTTAGGCACCTTTTTTTTCGTATTGCGTTTGTGTGTGAGTGCGATTCAAAGATGTTTGCATTAAAATTTATTCCTATTCCTATTCAATTTATTAACACAATGATGTCATTGTGTTAATAAATTGAAAGGTAAGTTTTGAGCATTGTTGGGTTGAGAGAACAACAACAAATTAATTTACTCAAAAGGTACCATAATATGTATCTTACCTTTCATTTTATTAAGGCAGGTCAATCCCTTGATACTGCACATAGGTATGTCACCTGCGAACAACACAATTTATTAGAAGGGTTTTGCTCTGTCGTAATAAGGTCAAACAATGAGTTTTACCTCAGATAGGAATTCTGACATTGCAAGCAAATTTAAGAGGTTACCAGATTCTAAACAAAAATAGTAATAGTAATCATAAATTGTTCGTTTATTGAGACCTTATTTTATTTTAAGACATAAGAAGTGAACTACAACGGTAAAAATATTTCTTACAGTCCTCATCATCATCAGCTCATTTGACGCCCCCACCGTGGGGTTCGAGCTTACTTGTAAAGGGTGTATGGACCTCAGTCTTCCACGGGGGCGCAGTGTGGATTAGCTGACTTCACCAAAAACCCTTTAGTCTCTTCACAAGAGTGCGCAGGTTATCTCACGATATTTTACTTCATTTACCCTGCTCTCTTCAACCTATTGCAGTCCACAGCTGGACATAGATCTCCCCCATTTTGCGCCAGACATCCCGATCCTCCGCTTTTCTCATCCAGCCTCCACCAGCGACTTTTCGCAAGGTCTCCACTAGAATATTTACCCTTAATCGGCATAAAATGATGTGTACAGTTGCAAGCCCGCTCTTGGGCAAGGGCTCTGCAGTACATCAAGCAGGTGCTGTACGAGTACCGGTTGGAGGGCCACTGCGTCGCGAACTTGGGTCTCTCGTCCTTGAACAGGCATCCGCGGACGTAAGCCGGCAAACGGTTTATGGACTGGTCGCTTATTGTTTCCTCAGCCTGAGATGCAATTTTATCATTTTAATAAATAATAGCAGTTCGCACAAACTTCACATGGGTGTTTAAAGTATTTATAATGATCCATTTTTTAAATTATTTATTTTTTAGGATACATATGGTTTAATAGTCGAGACGTTAGAAATTAGAGGGGGAGAGGACACAATTTTTTCAACTTAGAATTGTCTCTCGCGCAAACTATACAATTTATAAAAAAAATATATTAGAAACCTCTTTATCATTTTTCAAGCTCTACACATTGATACCCCACACGGGGAGGACGATGAAAAAAAATTTTGAGTTTCAGTTCAATGTATAGGAACCCAAAATATATTATTATTTTTAAATTTTCTAGTTAAAATCTAATAGCGATTCACAGAATACATATACTTACAAAGTTTGAATAATGTAGTTCTTATAGTTTTGGAGAAAAAAAGGTGTGTCATTCAGAACGGACAGACTTGACGAATCTATGGGTCCGTTTTTTGCCATTTGGCTACGGAACCCTAAAAATGGCCTATGTCCAGCAGTGGACAGACATTTTATGAATAATATTGAATGATTGATTGACAAATAAGTAATTTACACTATCACAAAAACAAACCTTCAATATGACTTCAAAATCCGTCAAAGGGGACAACACGAGTGGACCTCCTAACACATTGTCCATCCCCACGGATACCATGTCGTCAGGCGAGTGAACTCTTATCTGGAAGTTTAAACGAAATTTTCTTTATAATTTTTAGTTTTCGTTATATAATTATATATAATACATAATTATGTGTAGGTATTATATGTTAACTAGTATATATTATTTAATCTGTGAAGTTAACCATATTTTTTTATGTCTTTGATGTTTATTGTAAACTGAAACCAATGTTAATTTTAAGTACACTTATTTTGTAAGAGTACCTACATTATTTGTTAAGGAAATTCAGGACTATAAGGTAAAAATTAGGTCAATATTTAATAACTATGTCTAGAATGTACGCGTAATGTACTAACAATCAAACAAGTATATCGTCTAATGCTGAAAAATAATTGACCAATTTTGAATTTTCCCTGATTTTTACAACAAAACTTTCCGTTCAGGTAAATAAACTAGGAAAATAAACGCACATACACACACTGGGCCTCCGTGTTTATGTGTGGGGATATCTCTATAGACCCGTGCCTTGCAGTGCGTTAAATACTGAATGAATAAAAAACCTTGCATTCACTAGCCCATTTTTTGGTGTAATTGTTGAGATGTCGGCGAGTACACCAAAGATTTCGAGTTCGATCCCGGGCAGTACAAACATTTGTATGCATGAACATGTGTTTGTATTGGTCTGGGTGTTTCTATAAATAATATGTCCATATTTACGAAAAACCAAGTACATAAGAATTTTTATCAGTTGTTTGGTTCCCATACACGTTAGCTTCACGCTAACCTGGGTCTAGATGACGCAGTGTGAATGTCAGTAGATATTTATTTAGTTATTATTATTTTTGTTTAAAAACAATCTGTTCTCAGAATCTCATTGTATATTATATGCACATAATTTAGACGACAAGAATATCTTGAAAGTCTTACGGAAATATATTTTTAAACGCATATATTACGGGACTAACAGTACCTTACTACAAAAACATTCATTTTGCCTATATTACAGCATGTCAGCAGCCCAAACATACCACTGTTCAAGAAAACGTATTCCAATATCACTGAAGTGAAACTAATCGAAATAAATAGGGTTAAGTCCCAGAAGGAATAACAGATTCGGTTGTAACAAGAAACTTCGAGCTCATAAATACGAGCAAAACGTGAGCTTTATATGACAAGTCTTCGTTAACGGAATAGTCGATGATAGTATTTTTGGGGAGTTCTGTATCTTGTTGTTTTTTTGTTTATTTTGCGATACTTTATCATTTTATGTGTATTATAAACCAATTTACTAGTTGGTAGACTCCGTACTGAGTCGTCTAGGTGGGTACCACCACAGTGCCAGACATCTTCCCGGTAAAAAGAAGTGTTTTGCACTTCTGCGTTTCAGGATGAGGGCACTGTAGATAGTGAAATTACCAGGTATAAGAGACATCTGTTGTCTCGGATATGGGGCGCGGGATGGCGTTGATGTAGAATTATAACTGTCCATCACTTGTTGGTCTCCATTAATGCCATTTTGGCATGGTCAGGTGTATCGCTTACCATTAAGTGAGCGTCTTGACCGTCCTGTACACTTAGTAAAATAAAATAAAAGTCTCAACAGGGTTTACTCAGTCAATAGGGTTTACACCGTTACCTGTAAGGCATTGAGGTAAAGTATATTTTTAATCAATGTGTAAGGGTATAACAACTATTGCCTATTTTATTGATTGTATCGTATGTATAATACTTGTAAGTCTGAAAACTAAAAATGGAAATTTAAATAGAAGAAAGGAAAATGTGGCTGAACGTAATAAGGTTGGAAAATATTGGAAAATAAATGCACTTACTCGACTACACTGAGTGAAAAGTAAAAAGATAGGACCACCGAGAGTAAGTTATTTGGCTCACTTCACTATTATAATAACTTACGAAATAAGAAAAAACCTTCATAAACAATATGTAGCCACCATTTTACACATGAAGACAGAAAGAGCTTTCTTTCTCTTTTCAACCTATCGCAGTCCACTGCTGGACATAGGTCTCCCCCATTTTGCGCTAGATATTCCAGTCCTCCCCTTTTCTCATACAGCCTCCACCAGCGATCTTTCGCAAGCTCTTTATAATTAGTAAATAATACTTACACCAATTTCTTCAACTGCGGAGAAAACCAGATGAGGTAAACCAGTCTTTCGATTCAACAGTAAAGAGGACTCATTGCCCGTCAGTCTTGAATTGAAAACAAAACAGACGCCATACTCCGTCTCAATAGGAAGAAACCTGTAAATTTTATAGTAAACTTCACATATTACACCTTCAACTACTGAGGCTGTAACTGAAAATCAGGAATTTGCTTTGATTAAAGCTTTTTACTAAGATAAAGCCATTTTGTACTGCTGCGACACACAACCGCCGCTAGTGGATTTTTGCTTAGTAAGTATCTTTTTCTTTCCTTTATTTTATTTGATCCTATGGCATGCTTTTCTACGATTTTCATTTTTTTTAGTTTTTGTTTTTTATATTGAGTTTTGTTTGTGATTATAATGAATTGCGTTATTGATTGGTATTGTAAAAAATTTATTTAACAAAATATGTGCAAACATTCTGCGACAGCTTTGTGTATATGGATGATATGATTAAATTTTCTTTATGACGTATCCAGATTTTCTATACATCATGGCTTAAAGAAACCCCAAATATCTAGGCTACTTCTATCGACTACGAGAAATAATATTCTAATATACAAGAAATGCGTAACAAACGCAAAGAAAGTACTTAACACGAATGCTATGATTTTATTTTTACTAGTTAATAATATGAACAATACCCAACCCTGCGTATGTTATAAAAACCAATGGAACAATTCTATTCACTGAACTTATTACATAAATATAGAGTGCGTATTAATTTATATCACGAGTTTTAATATATGTACATAATTTGTAAAACTGGACAGTACCATGGTGAATATTGCATAACTGCATGCGAGTACCTTATTCCTACCATTAATTTTTGTTTACCTTTTTCCTTTTGGTAACGTTTCAACGGCTCAAACATGTTAAAAATTAAAAGCCTTATTAATGCAAATTCCGGAGCTCGCTTTTAAAAGTCATAGTCAAACATGAACTCCGATCTAGATTGCTAATTCGAAGATTTTTTGTCTGGAAAATTAAAACTTAAAATTTTAACAACGAAATTTCCTAACGAGATATTTATAAAGAACGCCTTATTTAAAATTGAAAACTATTCATTTTTATACATGCCTTTGCAACTCTTGCTGGTAGTGGAAAAACGATTCTTTGTGAATAATTAATATTAATTAAATTTTCATGAATTTATTTTTACCTTTACTAGCTTTCCCAACAAACCTTGTTTCTACACATTTTATTTCTTCCTCATTTAACAAGGAAGATTTTATGGGAAATACCTTTAGTAAATGCTTAAATTACTGATAAAAATTGGGACTGGTGGTAGAAAGGTTGAAATTTTGGTCCTTAGTTATGAAAAATAATAGTAAAAAATATTTGGGGTGATTTCCTGACCATTCATCTCAACAAGCACTAATATAAAAACAAGCACTAAATAAATATAAACAACAACCTATTATATTTATATAGTGCTTTTTTTTATATTATGAAACTCGGTTTTAGAGAAAAACAGTTACATACATGTGTTACAAAATTTTTGATAGATACATTTAAACAATACGATATTACATCATGTAAAGCAAATAATTTATATTCCATTTGTATTTTTATTTATAAAGGTTGCTTACAACTAAACATAATCAACGTTGTATTTACATTTTCATGAATAAGGTTCATATATGCAAGCCTTTTACATGCACACAACATTGTTGTTGTTAGAGGCATTTAAACAGAAGATAAAATATTATATAAAAAATTTGAATCGAACATACAAGTATGCAAAGAAAGTTACAATATGTATGAGTGAAGACTATCGAGCAGTTTCAGCATTATGTGTTTAAAATATTGAGTTTTTGTGTAAATATGTCAAGGTTCGATGATTTTTCATAAGGGTGTTATAGGAATTACATATTCTTGCCAGCGGGGGCTAATGTAAACCGAGGTTCGTTTAAAACGAAAGCGTAAAAGTCTTAGTGATGGTTTCCTTGGCATTTGCGTGGAACAGTTATATTTATTGAGGATGCAGTCAGGGCATATGATTTTATGATTTAGAATCTTGTGGAGGAATGTTACATCTATGATCGTACGACGGTTTTTAAGCGATTTCATGCCAAAGTGAGTTAAGCGCATGACATACGGAACCCTGTGGTGTATACCTGGTGAAGTGAATGCTAAATATCTTATAAAGGCTCGTTGAATGTTCTCCACTTTTTGGGACGCATTAGCGTAAACAGGGTTCCTAAACTCTTCCCTAAAACTATAAATTTTTAAGTCATCCGCAAAAAGTAACATTTTACTATGTTTTATGCATGAGGTGATGTCATTTATAAAAACCAGAAACAATAAAGGACCCAGATGGGATCCTTGGGGAACACCGGAAAGAGCTAGACCGTTTGAGAGTCATAGCTAGCTACAGACACCACCTGAGGACTCTCTTTTAGAAAGGATTGGAACCAAGCAAGAAGTGGTCCATGAATTCCAAAAGTTTTTAATTTTGGCAACAGAATTGAGTGATTGACTTTGTCGAACGCACTGCTAAAATCGGTGTATATTGTGTCTACTTTCTACCCGCATCAACTTCCATAGCAACATCAGAAATCATTGCTGTTAGATTAGTGTCAACCGAGCGTCCTCTTCTGAAGCCATGTTGATGTAAGGATAACTTTTCATCAATGAGATCATTTAAATGAGGGTAAACAAGCGATTCGAACAATTTTGAAAAATTAGATAATAATGAAATTGGGCGATAGTTTATTACAAGACTCCGATCACCTTGTTTATGGATGGGATGTATAAATTAATTGTAAATAGATTAACCCTTTAACTGCCGCAGACGGATACATAAAAAAAACAATAGATTTTCTATTGTGTCTGGAATCCTGGTGGTTAAAAGATTGAACGTGTACTTATAATATAAGAACAAAGTAAGAAATATATTTAAATAATACAATTTCTAACTAAGATAATAATCAATCAACACAGCGAACAGAATGCATTTGTGTAAGTTACTTTGCACCGAACACAGTCACTTTGCGTACTACTTAGTAATTACTGAAGTTAGCATGACGCTTGCAGTAAATCGTATTAAATGTTCAGGAACGTAGTGCTATTTGCTTTTATTAAACATAGACACAACATGTCCCAAACTAAGAATAACTTATGTTACGCTCATCCGTATACTGATAAACTTAATGCTTAATTAACCCACAATTAATTTTGGATCAGTTTAGATTAGCTTGATTAGGCATTCTGGCTTATCAAGAATTGTTAGGTAATCATAATGCCATAAGCTGGTTCTATCATAAACCATCTGCTTGACGCCTTAGAATCGGACACTATGGTTGATTCTTTAATTAGACTTCATGGTGGTAAACTCGGTACTGAGTCATCCAGGTAGGTGCCACCGCAGTGCCAGATATCATCCGGTAAAATAGTAGTAATTTGCACTTCCGTGTTTCGGCACTATAGCAAGTAAAATTACCGGATAATAGACCTATTTTCTGTCGTCCGGGTGATGGGCACAGCGCAGTGTTAACAGAAAACAAAAACTAGCTACTGTTATTATTTTGCTTCAACACTTCATTTCTTATGGTCAGGCGTATCACTTACGTGATACGGGGTGAGCGTACTGATCGTCCCGTGAAATGAAAAATACCTAGTCGATACGACGAAAAAATATGCTTTTTGGATGTAAACAAACAAACCTTTCACAGCAAGAGAAGTGATCTCCAGCCCACCAACAGTCGGATAGAAGGTCTTTACACTTAGCCCTCATGCCATTCGCGTGTTTATAAAAGTTCTCAACGCAGGTCTGGTTCGGCTTGCACAAAGCACAGGTCATGCAAAATTGCACGTTCCAATAGGCGACTTCTTTGAAAAACGCCTTTTGGGTTATTGGGAGTTGGTGTCTGAAAGTAAGTAAAATTACGAGTGTTGCCATCTTAAATTTAGAAGTTAAAAAGAGCATCAAAAGATTTTATTTTCAAAAAATGTTAAATTACCATGCCATGAAGCCGTTTTTTAGAACGTCTAAAAAACGTCATCATGACCGATTAAGTAGCAAAAAAGTTGTTGCATGTCGAAAACTTAATAATTTGGTAATATTCTCAAGACAGTGAAAAGAGTACGATTGCCATTTTCGGGCTAAATCGTTAAAAAAGGAGCTGACGTATACTAATAGTGCAAGATCTAGCCACAAAAGGGCTAAGATGTCAACACTGAAAATTACCGGTTATAAGAGACCTAGCATCTGCCGTCTCGAGTGACGGGAGCAGAACCGTGTTGACGGATATTATAATGACTACCTACTATTATTAATATCATTCAACACTGCATCTGTTACGGTCAGGCGAATCACTACCGGCAGGTTGGCGCAATGACCGTCCCGATCACTTATGATCTTATAAACAATAAATCTTTAAATATAAACTCTCCACAAAGCTATGCTGTGAGAGAAGGCCTGTGCCCTTTATAAGCTAATGATGATCATGAATATAAAAGAGTCGAGAGAGAGAAAGTGTGAGGAAGCCATGCTTCGGCAGGAGGCCGCCCATTTAGGGCCGGCTCGAATACCTTATTGCCGTCTCTTAAAGCAGTCATCATTATCATCAGCCCTATAATGAACACCACCTGCCGGTGAGGGTAGGCTCGCGGGTCCAGTGCGGTATGCGGTACAACCTTTAAATCTCTTAGACGTGCAACTGCGCACGTACGTTACATATATACGTTCTAACCCTAAAAACGACGGTTCAACTCCCCGTTCTTGTTGTTTCGAGTTCCAATACTAGTGGAAATAAGATATTGAAAATATCAATTCTCCTTTACCAGCAGGTTAAGAAACTTTCAAAGCTCTGAAGGAATCGGGATAAAATTACTGGTCACCCATCGAATGCGCAATGAACGAATTGGTAATGATTGGTATTCACCACCTATATATACCACCACCGATCCCGTTATGTTATGCGTACACATAAATATCTACATACAAAACTCTATAATTGGATTGGGCTTTTGCGTAGGAAATTGTGCTTCATTCAATAAATAAATAAAGTACATTCCAATAAAACAATATGAGAAAATAAACATATAAGTCCCAGTATTATATGACGTCATAAGTTGGTATAAGGAAGATTATGTAAATATATTGACATACTTTAACTAATATGGAGGAACACGCTTTTGAAGTACGGACTCCGCTAAAGTAATTGAATTTCACTTCGTACATAAATTTCTTCGTACATTCACTTTGATAGTCAAGGCTAGAAAATTCATTAACAGGCTTTCAACCCATAACTAAGCGTATATTTAACACAAGAACACTTAAGAGCAACTTTCAACGACTTGCTACAGTGTTAAGATATTAAATAGAACAAGTGCAGCATGAATTTAAACACAGAGCATTTACATTTTATGGGATTGAAGTTTCTCGTTTGTTTTTAGAGGATCAAAGCATTTTTCTAATACGTTTGCGACAATTGTTAAAAAAATGTTCAAAATGTGCATATTAAAGACAATTTTAAGTCTATTTACTCAAAGTTTTCAAAAATAGCTTACATTAGTAATCTTTTGCTTTCGTTATCTCAATAAAACATTACAAATACAAAATACATTTTAAAACAGGTATATTGCTGCTAAGAAAGGAGACCCCGATAAAACTTCTTCACGATAAACTAGCTGTCCTTAGTACCCAGTCACATAAAAAAATCATTTATCAAATTAATTTACCGTTCAATTAGTCTTTATATTTACTCTGTTACCTTCCATAGTAAATTCAATTTTATGTAGCCTCCGACACAATGCAATTACAATCCTTATGTTTGGCACATATTAAACATGTATTGACTTTATATAGATAAAGATTCATTTGGCACGCACGTTACATTACAATAAGAAGAAAGGATAATCCCACCAAAAACATTCTGTAAAAAATCTAGCCAAGTCTCGATGGAGCTGCTTGATTATCTCTAAAAAGTAATGAAATCAAGACAAAGACGTGCCAAGTCTAAGGTTCCTTACCGCAATTAATTAATTATTATGGTTGATGTTGTGTGACTTTATATTTTGATGATCATGAGTGAGTGAGTGAGTGTCTGTCGAAAATGCGAAACTTTGCTTTCGCTTAACGTCGGAACTAAATGACCTACAGACTTGAAATTTTGGATTTAAAGTAAGTTATTATATCTTACTAGATGACAAAAATTTCAGCGCTCTGGTATTATCCAAAGGTTCTCAAATCGGGGCCTGAAAATGCGACGAAATGGATCCTGTAAAGGATGGTACGGCAGTGTTTGCTTCGCGCTCGACTTGGCGGGGGCACTGCCGTGCCCCCAGATAATCCTATAGTGCTACATGGGATTTTCAGTGAAGTCCTGGGACATTGACCTGAGGCACCAAAATTACTCCTCATCCTAAACTAAACTTTAAAATTCTTAAATATGGCAAACAGGTTTGATGACTCCTTCTTGTAAAACACACTTGCGTGAAAATAAATATTATACCATGCAAACTGTTCCCTGAACAAAGACTCACAGCGAATGTGGATTGATAGAAATTATGAAAAAGAGAGAAAAATTTGTTTTACTTGGCACATATAAAAATTAAAACTGAAAAACATAAAATAAAATGTAAATTTAATATGTAAAAAACATAAATATTGTTATTACAACTCACATCAGACTTCCGCGAGAATTACGTACGACCCCTAAATAACGGGTTTTTTTTCGATCTGACTACTGCTGTTGGCCGCAGATGGCCTTTACAGCTTCACCGGGCAATTGGCGAGCGCAGATGGCTCTCAGCCTTAAAAATAAAGGGCGCTACTACAGCCTAAACAATCATAGACACGATTATTATTACTTACAGCTGCATATACGCCTTGAGCCTATCTGCGTTTCCGGTAAGCGTCTCGCATATGGTGACTGCTGGAAATGGTGTGTCCCACTCTAAAAAGTCAGTTTCTACAAAAAAAGACACTGCGACGCCAGAGAACAAGTTCAAAACTTGAAGTAGAATTAACGCCGAACACACGGCGCTTGCAGTCAGTATCAATAGCCAGGAATATTCTGGAAAAAATGACAGATTTTGGCTAATAAAAGTAGAAGTTGGTTGGTCACGTTCTGCTTATATTGATTTTTATAATTCCATACATATTATACATACAAAACACCCAGACCAATACAAACAGACATGTTCATGCACACAAATGTTTGTACTGCCCGGCGATTGAACCCCTTTGTGTAGAACAGGATGAGACATCGGCTTCTACACAAAGGGATTACGTTTACACCAAACGTGTACATATTCTTGCATAACACCATTCTTCTATAAAATTGTTTTAAATTTTTAAAATCATGTTTCTAACAGTTACGTTAATTTATTGTAAGCCGGCTTGTCATCACTTTTAATGATTTGGAAAGAGCAAGAATCTGATTTAATACTCAGATACTTCGTAGGTCGTCACTATTATTATTAAAATTGGGCATATCTACAATTAAATGTATTATATCAAGAATAGTAACTCCACGATAACGTATTCTTTTCGGTTGATCAGCTCCGCGATCTGCTATCGTTTTGTTAGAATTATAGGAAATCGGATCCTAACTAAATATATTTAACTAAGCGTAAACATTAAGCGCCAATACATTAATATCAAATAAAATATATATCATTTAATAAAGTCGCTATATTACTATTTTTACGAAAGGTTTTACACATTGTAAAAAGAAACTTAATTGTGAAATTAAATAAATCATCATCATCAGGTCATTAATCGTCCCCACCGACGTTTGTCCATGCCATAGAGGTCCACGCAGGTCCAGTACTAATTGGCCGACTTCACGCACAACCTTTAGAATCTCTTCGCAGGCGCGCACAGGTTTCCTCACGATGTTTTCATAACCGTAAAATAAAAATTTACTTAAAATGTTAAATTTTTTAACTTATATGGGGATTATCCCCAACATGATATTAATTACTTAAGGAAACGTGTATTTACATTAACACCTGTGTAATTGGCTTAATTTTCAGGAATACTGAAATATAAACAAAGACATAAAATAGTCTTTTACATAAGGCACAATATTTTTAGAATCTCGTTCGCGTTTCACTGCTGAACATAGGTTCTTCTATTTTCCGTGGTATATGCCAGTCTTCTTTTCTTCTAATCCTTTTTTTGAGTCGTCTAAGTTTGTACCACCGCAGTGCCAGATATCGTCCCGTGAAATAGAAATGTTTTGCACTTCTGTATTTCGAACATTAATCCGAAATACAGAAGTGCAAAACACTGTAAACTAGTTAAATTACCGTGTATAAAATACCTAACATCTATCGGCATTAGTGTCGGGCACAGTGTGGCATTGGTATAAATAATAACTGTTTATCAGTTGCTGGGCTCCGACAATGCCGCTCTGTCATGATCAGGCGTTTCACTTAACATCAGATGAGCGTCATGACGTCTTGTACATTTTGTAACATAAAAATAATGTTAGAGCCATCAAATTTCCACTACTGCTAAAATCCTCCCCCAATAATTTAAACACATACGGCATTATTCACTATAAGTAATTTCTTTGCCTAAGTTTGGAATGAGTTCATCTTTGAGGACCAAGCCAACCCTCGAAAAGTCACCTTATCTAAGAATATTACACTGACTCTGATTTTAACCACCACAATTTTATTTGGATACGCTATAGTTGGAGTTAAAGATTAACTTATGTATAGATAAGATAAATGTAAAAAAAATGTTTTAGGAGATTTTAATTTAATTCTGGGTTTTAAAGACTTACTTGTATTTATATGTAAACTTCAAACAAGAACTACTTTTTATAGTAATATAGCTATTTCACTTAATGCAAAAGAAAACTTTTTACCTTTTTGGATAAAATATAGAGTTCAAAGACATCACATGACAAACTCCGTGCAAGCTTGAGTTTTCACCAAAGTATCCCATTTTACTTTTAAATTTATCCATGAAGTTACTGCAAAGCGATTTAGTATATACAGGTTGCATTTTTCAAACTTAAAAATATCTATTGCAGTTTTACCCTGTTACTAAACACAAGTACAAGGTCTAACTAATTTCATGACTAAGTCTATCGTGATGGCCAGTAATGGATGTTCCTGGTTAGCCTTTGAGCTGTAATTGATTCAATAATTACTGAACGTGTTTAAAAAATATGTATTTCTGTAAAAACATATTGTATGCAATCGGATTTTTACCAGACTGCCGCAAGAGGGTTATAAGTATAACTTAAATGATTAAATACAGGTTACGCTTTTTGAAGTGCAGATTCTGAAACTACAGTCACCGAAACGCAGTTAAGCAGTTGGTTATTTTTTTTTATTAAAGGTATCTTTTTGTAGACTAGGACCTATATATAGTTCGCCCATGTTAAGAACTAAACTTTAAAGCTATTTTATCCTAATTTAATCTTTAGAGACAGATGTCCACGTGTGTCCTAGATTTGTTCATGTAATTTTGAGTATCTGAGAACAATCTTGGACTTCAATGTCGCACGATAGACTCTAAAATAGGTTGTAAATAATTGACTATAATTAAAAAAATATGTTAAAATCAATGCGACTATTTTACGAAAATAAGCAAAACTGTAAAGGACCTTCAAAAAATTCAGAAAACCATTTTAACTTATTAATAATGCGTTTGACCATGGTTTGGCCTTTTTATGTAAGCTGGATCGACGCAAATTTAAAAGAAAATATCCCAACAATTTAATAATACCAGAGGACTTCGTTGCATAAAAAACACTACAGAACATTTAAACATAATGTTAACGCAGCAAACAGTATATTTATTAGTTATCTCATCGGCTCACTTAATAAAATAGTTGGGGGCCTATTATCGAGGTATTACCGTTGCTAGGTGATAGTGAGCGATAACAATTTATCTTTAATTCAATATTATCGTAATATGTGACGATTCTCAATTTTTTTCTTAAATAAACTATTCAGTAAAAACAGAAACTTCTCGTGCCCACAGGCTATTTAATAAAATATGATACATTTGTATGATGATGATGATACATTTGTATGTATGTAGATGAATGGAATAGCCAATAGTGCTATCAAACTTAGATAAACAATATCTTTTTGATCAAAGCCTTCAAACCCTATTTTGAGCAAAAAGCTTGTTACCATGAGAACTAAACAACTGATAATCACATTGAATTTTTTCAAAATTTATTATTTTCTATAATATCATCTTCTCTAATTTAAATTTATTATATAAAGTCCATGAAGTTCCCCGTGGGATTCGTAGAATTTTACTTATACATAAGCTTATGTGTTATTTTGCTGCAAAAGCTTTTTGTTTAAACAAACATAAATCTATTTACCTAATGGGTTTATAAGTTTATGTGTATAAAAATATAAACATTCTTCTATACATTCCAACAAACTTCCGCGTTGATATTATTAGTAGGATACAACAGAAAGCAATCAGATCAATACAAACAGGCATATTCGTAATGCACGTTGATCAAGGCCGAATAGCTTGGTACATTAGCTGACTTCTCAACCATGACAACTCATGGGTCTACAAATATTCAAAACCAAACAAACAACCCCTTACTATCGTGGGACATAGTGCCTAGCAACGGATGATTTTCGTACGAGCTACCAACACACACATGTTTAGCAAGCAATTCACTGTACGGATTTATGATTCGTAAATGGGGTGCTTGCATGGTGGGTTTCGACCACAGATTTCCCAATACAGGAGATGGGGCAAGCCGCGTTTTTAAATGCGACAAATGTAAGCTCAACGAGCATACACTGGCTGCCAGTTTACGCTCTGTGAGATGAGTCAAGACGCACAAATATTAGAAGAAATTACCGTTTTTTCCCAAAATGCCATCCTGTGCAACTGTAACATGCCATCATCGCAATGAATCAGTAAATTTACCAAGAAATATAATAACTTTTCACAGGTAAGAACCGAAAAGAAATTGCGACACTGGGACTGCCTATAAACTTGGCGGCTTGTCCAGTCTAATTGTATATTCGGATGTCTGTGGTTTCGACTTACTGAGCTTAACATGTTTTCTCTAAATAACTAAATAGGGTCAATGTAGGTCGCTCGTCTTTACCCTGAACTTATACCTAAAACATTGATGATAACTCAATAATATCAGAAGCATACATTATCATTTTAAGAAAAATCTATTTGTTAACATTTTTCTATTTAACATTGGTTTTAATTAGAATAACATTGTTTTAAAAAGAAAATTAACAACAAATTAAGCTTATAAACTTATATATTTATTATTTACTTATATGAGTATAGGTTTATTGGAACAAGTTTTTGGTGATAATAGCGCAAGTCAAATAAAACGTGCTTAATTTAATTCGAAAGTCCTCGTACATTGTCTTTAACATTGAACTCGGTTTAAATTTGTTTCTCATCATATTTGTAAGGTAGCAAATAAACAGTAAAGAAGGAAACAAACTAATACAAAAGACTTATCTTTAACCAGATCTTTAGTTATGTCATAATAGTAAGTATCTATAATCTAACAATAAATTAATAGGAAATTTGGGCTGCGAGGAACAACCCGTATCAGTTATCACAATCATACTCATCATACATAAATATTACGCCAATTTACAACAACAATTCTTCGTAAACAACTGAATTATCAAGTCGATGTCGCAGTGCCGGGTCGGTCGTGCGTTTGGCCACTCTTGCGCACTCATAAATAAACGTCCTTGACGCGTCGGAATATGGTTCGAAATTAGACGTAAATATTTATATTAGTGATAATGTTGGCTCTTTGTAAATTCGGTAAGAAACACGTGGCATTGTTGAAGGAGTGGAAAGTGCACAGTCGGTCAAATTACCATTCTGGACTGGGAGTGTTCGGGCATCGACCGAGACAAACAAGTGAAGTCGGTATGTAAATGGTTGACATTACACATTGAGCAACAACGTGAAGTGAGCCATGTGTGCTTGACAATACCTCTGAAGTTGATGACAGATACTTCGTCTTCGTACGAGTATGGCATTGTAGCCGGACCTGTAAATTATTTTTAAGCCTGCCAAAACATTTCATATCCTTCCTATGATATGAAAATATTCTATTTTTGAATTTATGTGTTTTAACACAAAATTGGTCATGATCACGATATCATTTGAAAATATTATTTACTGAACAATTTTCGAGATTAAAAGTCTTGCACACAGCTCATGCTGATTTAAATGGCATTTTATCTGCTACCGTATTACAATGAAAAAATAGATAATAGGGTCAAATGTATTACTAAGAGAGAGAAGCGTTTCATTTGACGACCCATTTGGTGTTGCGGTTGAGAGGTCGGCTGCAACACCAAGGGTTCCGTGATCGGTCCCCGGGCAGTACAAACATTTGTGTGCATGAACATGTCTGTTTGTAATGGTCTGGGTGTTTTCTATGTATAATATGTATGTATTTACAAAAAAAACTATATAAGTATATTTTCGTTGTTTAGTACCCATAATACAGACTTCACGCTTAACTTGGGGCTAGATGGCGCTGTTTGAATGTTAGTGGATATTTATTTATTTATTATTATTTATTATGAGACGTATGTATTTAGGTATTCGATGTATTATAGCTGTTCCAGAGGAAGTGTTAAAAAGAAGGTATGAGAACTGCCGGGCGCATCAGCTGGTCAATGCTTACCGCACTCACGGACACCTGAAAGCCTCCATTGACAATGTAGACTACAAAAAAGAAATTAGGTAAGGCAAAAATATCCTACAGGCTCGATTGTAAGACTGACTGCAAGTTAAAATTACTGCGACCAAACATTACTGTCACAAGTAAACCTCTAAAAATTTTTGCCGCAACACGAAGACAAAAAGGATTCATTATCGAATCGTCGGAGCGTCGGTGGCTCATTGGTGTGGACTGATGCCTTCCGATCTGGAGGATGCAGGTTCAAATCCTACCACATACCAATGTATTTTCAAATTTCCAAAATTATATATACATTTATCCTACAGTGAAGCAAAACAACGTACATATTGACGATGTGAGCTAGGTATAACATTCCCATTCTTCGGCAATAATGGACCGGCTCAGCCGGAGGGATACCAAAGGCTCACAAACCGACGTTTACATACCTTGTGTTTCTTCAAGTGAGGGAGTTTTCAAAATTCCCTCTTCTTCTTCCCATATTTCCTTTTCACTCCTGCTCCTTCAGATTGGAAACGTACTCGTAACTACTTCTTCTTCTTCTTAGCGTATCGATAGCAAAAACGTAATCATATATTATTATTTATTACTAGACTAGATAAGAGATTATATCTATATTTGCGTTTGCGGGCCTTCGAGATGCGAGGCCCCGCGAGGTCTCGTCGCCCACGCCTTCCCCGCCTCTGCTCTTGCCCTTTGTTGCTGGTGAAGCTGTAAAGGCCCGCTGTAACCAACAGCAGAAGTCATTTTGAAAAAAGGATAATCGTTTGCTATCTATAAAAATAAATATATTTACAGGAATGTCAAAGAACTCCACGTGTCCCGATATGGGCTTTCAAGTGAAGACCCCGTGGATGTGAGCTTGCTGTACGGCCACTCCGGCAAACAGTCTGTAAACAATCTCGTGGAGGAGCTGGAGAAAATATACTGCGGACCAATTTCCTATGAGTTCTCATATTTAGAGGTAATATGTCTTTTTCTGAAAACAGAAAAACATTATCTACCTACATAATTAACTTTCGCTGACTAAAAAGTAAAATTTTACATTTGTATATATGCAATGTTTGTGCTAAATACCAGTTTGTACCAAATAAACATCTTCCTTTTTTTATGTAACAAAGTATACAGATGACAGAGCGGCATTGATTGAGACCAACAACTGATATACAGTTATTATTCTCCATCAATGCCATACTGCAGCTGACACCCGAGACAACAGACGCTCGGTCTTTAGTTCTTTAGGACCCGGTATTTTTTCTAGCTACAGTGCCCTCATCCCGAAACACAAAAGTACAAAACGCTTCTATTTCACGGGACGATATTTGTCACTGCGGTGGAACTAGACGACTCAGTACCGTGTCTACCAATCCTTTCCTATTTTTTTTCCCAACCTTCTGACTTCCAACTGACTCCACATAGGTACCTAATATATCACCAAATAATTAATACCTTTAAAAAGCATAACGAAATTATTAATGTAAGTACTCGGAGAAATCAGAAATTCGAGTCTATGTAAGTACAAAGCAAATAAAATTCCATAATTCGTATTATCATCGTTAGAATTCAATATTCGTAAATAAGAGAACACTAAAAGAACAAGATCGACAATGCATCTCTGTCAAAAATCCCAATAGTACCTAAAGTATATGTATGTTTAGATTTCCATAATATAATGTACAATGAGCAGGAGATATTAATGCCACACGAATTAAGTAACAAGAATAAATGTCAAATGGTTAAATACCTACCCATTACTCAAGTAATTACTTAACGCTAACAAACGCAAATGCTAATGACATTTTCCAAAATGAAAAATAGGACTCTTAGGCAATATTCAGCACTTTGTTATACTCGTTAAGAGCTAATCCAGCCGAAATAACAGCTGTGAACGAAGTTCCTTTGTACAACGTACAACTTATATTGGGTATCCAACCTTGAAAAGTGTTTCAGAAAGGTCTAGCGGGGCTTTGTTTGTAGGAGCATATTTACGAGTAAAATACTGGTATATTTTACTCGTATGCTACAAACAAAGACCTCTGTAAAGTCAAAGTATACTGTGACGTTTCATTTTGATGAAAATTTCAACAGCTTCTTTTTATTTATATAAGATTTAATTAGATAGATAATGCTTAAACGAAAATTGCACTTGGTGGTAAGTGAGATGTGACCTATGAAAATAGAGGTTTAATCCTTAGTAGCATATATATATAATGTCCTTCTAAAGGGCACAGGTATCTCACACAGCATCACTGTGGGGAGATAGGGCCGTACCTCACTCAGACCCAATTCATTGTGTTAAATGATATAATGGAGTAAAACTTACTTAGATAATCTCTTTACTTCCCACTTCAATATATCTTAAATTTAGTAGTTCGTAGATACTCGCCAATCGTTAAGCTGTAAAATCTCCGTTTAATAAAACAACAAAAACTACTTCTAAAGGATATCATAGCGAGAATCACATCCACGATAGCGTAAAGCCTAATCACGCATTGTTTACTCTAAAATTTAAAACACCTCATCTACCAGTATTTACCTGAAACATATCGCTGCAAGTGA
The DNA here is from genome assembly GCA_019425675.1 of Leucinodes orbonalis. Classification (NCBI taxonomy): domain Eukaryota; kingdom Metazoa; phylum Arthropoda; class Insecta; order Lepidoptera; family Crambidae; genus Leucinodes; species Leucinodes orbonalis. The sequence goes on along the minus strand of PQWD01002119.1, from coordinate 17,044 downwards.
TAAGATCCTCAAAATTCCTTATTATTGATTTTTGTGGAATAAATGCGTTTATATTCTCTCTTCAACCTATCGCAGTCCACTGCTGGACATAGGTCTCCCCCATTTTGCGCCAGATATCCCGGTCCTCCGCTTTTCTCATCCAGCTCCCACCAGCGACCTTCCGCAAGTCGTCGGTCCATCGGGCCGGAGGACGTCCTACGCTACGCTTGCCAAGACGCGGTCTCCACTCCAGAACTCGTCTGCTCCAACGGCCATCGGTTCTACGACATACGTGACCAGCCCACTGCCACTTCAATAAATATAAATGAGTTATAATATTTTAATTTTCAGACGGAAGCCGAAAGAGAATGGTTTGCGCAAAGAATAGAAAATCCAACCGATGTTGTAGACAATAAGAGGAAAATGGAAATAGCAAAAGAGATGCTTCATTCGCAAGCTTGGGATAAATTCCTATCCGTCAAATATCCCACGGTGAAGCGCTACTGTGGCGAAGGAGCCGAATCTCTGCTCACATTCTTATCCAGTTTATTCAGGCTAACCACTGCAGGTAAGATTTAAGACACAGAACACTTTTGTGTTTCGGAATGAGGGCACTGTAGCTAGTGAAGTTACCGGGTATAAGAGACCTAACATCTGTTGTCTCGGGTGACGGGCGCAGTGCGGCATTGACTGAGAATAATTTCTGTTTATCAATTATTGGTCTCCTTCAATGTCGCTCTGTCATCGTCAGGCGTATCACTTATCATCAGATGAGCGTCCTGATTGTCATGTACACTTATAAAAAGAAAATAGTAGTCATTGCGAAGAACAGCCCCTTACATCCTTGCGGCTTATAGAAATTATACATGCAAACAAAAAGACAATAAGTAAGATAGTAAATACTTTAATTTATAACATAATTTGACAACAACATCTAAATAGTGAATCTTACGAATTCATTTCAACAATATAATTTAGCTTGTTAGAAAAAGTTCAATTGATATTTCTTATTTCAATACTGAATTCGTAGTATGAATGAAACTTTGAATATCTTGCTTAACGCGTGGCTAAGCCAGTTCAAAGTTTTGTCCCTACGCCGGATCAGAGTTTCGTTCGTGCAATACGGTCGACGATTCGAAGCTGGCGAAATGTGTACACAATTTGTCACCGGTCCAATCTCAACTCAACGGGTTGGTAAACGAAATACATTCATTCATCGGTCCAAAGTTTCACGGTTTTCGGATAGGATTTTGATGGAATGTTGGAGCGGATTTGAATTTCGTATTCGAAATTTAAATCAGGATTCCAAATCAAGTTTGGAATACTAACTGCAGGCATAACAATGATAATCGACTAGATGAAACCAATGATATTCTGTATGATGAAACTACGAGTAATATCATATACCTATGTATGTATATCTCTTATTTAGATAATGTACATAAGTAACATCTAATAATTAAAAATAAAGTTAGTGTAAACAAGAGATAAAGTTTTAAATTTACCACGTTTTCAACCAAAAATTCGAGTCGCAAAATAACGTGTGTGAGTCGCAAAAGTTTAAGACAATACTAGTGGTTGTAAAATTTCATCATATTCGTGTTCATTTTGAGACCAATTAATCAACGCATGTAACGCGTCCATTTTTGATATTTCACTCAAATATATTATATAACATTTCAGATGGAGTCGAGCACATAGTAGCTTCAATGGCTCACCGGGGCAAGCTCAACGCGCTCTCAGGGCTTTTGCAGTGCGCACCCGTTAAGATCTTTCACAAATTCAGCGGACAACCAGAGTTCCCGGAGGAAGCGAACGCAGCTTGCGATATTTCTACTCATTTAAGTAAGGCAAAATCATTGTATTTATCTGCACTTTTGTTTTTCTGGTATTCGCGGAACATCAGTGACCTTAACGCATATCACGTTTTTTGCTGAGCGGAGAACATGATAATACTATATTAGTCTTAAGTTTTGTTTTGTAATTTTTGAAGGTAATAAACTTCTATTTTTGACCGAAACAGTTCCTCAAATCATGTTTCGCAAGGATTCATAAAACCATGTGTATGTATGTTTTTTGAGAAGGCAGAATTACACAAAAGTTACGGATGCGATCCCCATTTCATGTATGTATGTTTCTAGACTCGTTGTTTCTATCTATAAATGTATATATTTACAAAAATAATGGAGATTTTTAAAAATATGGCGTGATGACCTGTTAACAAACCGCGGCGGGTAGCAAATGCCAACTGCTAGAAATCGGTCTGGAAACTATTAGGGGAAGGCTTCGTTAAGCAGTGGACACATTATCAGGCTGTCATAATGATATAAATTCAATTAATTTGGTACACTAAACCATAGTTTAAGTGTAGTAGCAGATGATCCGCATGCACCTGTGGTGAAGCACCTCGTGCGAACGATCACCGAAACGGCCATTTACACTGCATCCGGGTCAAATTCGCAGCGGGTGCGCCTTAGGTACAGGATCCAATAAGATATTTTCCTCTATCATATTTTACTAACCTTTCGCTTAAGTTTTTGTTTAACTGAACTAACCCATGGACCAATATTGTCTGAAATAAAATTTTAATAATTAGAAAAAGGGTCATGGATAATTACTCGAAAGCTCTACCTATAAAAATCTGCTGGACCGGAAAATTTTATCCTTGGAAAATTTGTATCGATTTCTATATTTAGGAGCTATACAAATACGAAATTGCTTTCAGATTCAAGTAACGCTCTCTTCTGATTGAGTACTGATTTGAGTATCGCTGAATAAATGTAATACAGGTCCAAAAATTATTCATTATAAACTTAAATAAATTTATACCCATAAATTCTAACCCAATATCTTTAAATAACATCCTTTTCAACCAGAGACGAATCATTAATTTGTGGGGCCCTAGGCTGAAACTACTGAGGGGCCTATCAACAAAGAGTTACGTCAAAAAACTTTTTCTTACTCAAACCTTCGCAAGTATTAATTGTACAAAAGGCGACCTTATTGCTGTGGTAACAATCTCTTCCAGGAAACCTTTGAATAAGATGGAAACCGAATCACCTACTGTTTTTAGCGAGGTCTGGGGGCCTCTCGTAATCTCAGGGCCCTGGGCTGCAGCCCTTAGGTAAATCCGGCCCTGTTTTCAACGTTACTATAAGCAATCTTCCTGTCTGAACAAGAAGAACCTGCTTTGATTATTAATTTCAAACGGAATTTTATAAATCTACTATAGGAAATGTTGTTAAAGGCTCTTAATTAGATTCATTCGATGTAAATAATTGAATTTCCGCTGTAAGCTACAAGATTCGCTTGTTAATTTCCGAAAATATTGACCTTTACAGGTGCCTCTGTGGATGTAGGCGTCGACGGAAAATCTGTTCAGTTTTCGCTTCTCAACAACCCTTCGCATTTAGAGGTCGGTTATTTTTGTAATAATCTTATTTGTATTTGGTTTGCTATCTTCAAATACCCTACGTGTTTATCTTAAAAATATATAAATTAGTTAATTGAACAATACATTTTGCTGTTTCTCAAAGCTGAACATAGTGAGATACAAAAGCTACTATGTATTTATGGTTTATAAAGGAAGTTACCAAAAAATAATAATAAGATAACTAAGGCTAAACATAAATTGGATTTGACCACAGACATCCGAAAATACAATAAGACTGGACAAGCCGCCAAGTTTATAGGCAGTCCCAGTGTCGCAATTTCTTTTCGGTTCTTACCTGTATAAGTTATTATATTTCTTGGTAAATTTACTGATTCATTGCGATGATGGCATGTTACAATTGCACAGGATGGCATTTTGGGAAAAAACGGTAATTTCTTCTAATATTCGTGCGTCTTGACTTGTCTCACAGAGCGTAAACTGGTAGCCAGTGTATGCTCGTTGAGCTTACAGTTGTCGCACTTTAAACGCGGCTTGCCCCATCTCCTGTATTGGGAAATCTGTGGATTTGACACATGGTTTAAAATTTATGTAGAAAATAAACGTAAGTTATATACTTACGAACTTTAATTTCCCGGCTGAAATAAAATTGCCGTGGATTAACGGCCTCCGTGGTCTGTTGGGCACAGTATTTGGCTGCGTGCCATAGGTTCGAATCCCGCGGATAAACATTCGGAGGGCACGTGAAGCCGTCGGTCTTCAATCTTTGTTGGTAGTCGTTAACACCCATTAATCCGCATTGGGCTCGTGTGGTGGGTTACTGCCCAATCTCCACATAGCTACGCTGTGCGGGAAGGCCTGTGCCCTGCAGTAGGCCGTTATAGGCTGATGATGATGAAACAGGATGTAAGATAACTAAACTGCACCAGGCAAGTGGAAATGCAAACAATGTCTGTTATAGTCCGAGAGCCGGCCGTATAAAAGTCCTATGGATCAGATACATGAACAATTTTTAAATATAGTATGAGAAACCATAGAGCAAAATTATGACCTCACTTTCGTTTGTAATTCCAGACGTTGTTATTATAACTCATGAGATACATGAAAAAAATTAACGGGAAAAATATTCGATGAGAAGAATTGAGTTTTCAAAGGTAGACGAGCTGAACTCACTCACAAATGTGACTCGACCACAATCAAACCTACGTCCTTTTTTGATGAGAAAATTAAGATTTATATTATATATATTGAGTCCCTCTGTACTACGGAAGGCTCGTCCGCTGATAGCCACTAAATCTTAAATCGTAATCCTAAAACATCAATTTGTAATGATTGGGCCATGCTTTGTGGTAAATGATAGTCGCGAAACCATTGCCCCAACAGAGTGCACATCAAGACACTTTTCATAATCAAATCCTAATTTATTTTTTGAATAAACAATACAAAGCCGATATCTTTAAGAATACAATGTTAAACGTGTAATTTATATACAAACTTGAAATCCATTCATATTTTTTATACATTAGGCTGGAAATCCTGTGTCCATGGGAAAAGCTAGATCGAAACAATTGCAGCTAAAGGAAGGTGACTATTCTCCTGATGGATCTTCTGCAATGGGCGACAAGGTTTTGAATATTCAGGTAAATTTAAAAATCAATTTGAATCCAGTCTCAAGTAATCAAAAATATTAATGAATATAAAAAAAATCCCAAGAAACGAACTGCCTATATCTTTTTTTATATGTTTACCTTTTAAAGGAGCGTCGGTGGCACATCGGTGTGGACTGTTGCCTTCCGATAGGATGCAGAGTCCAATCCCGCCACATATTTCTATATGCCGAAATTATATGTACGTTTATCCGACACTCTAACGGTGTAGGAAAACATCGTAAGAATACCTCCGCACGCCTGCGAAGGGATTCAAATGTTAAGCGTAAAGTCGTCCAATCCGCACTGGGCCCGCGTGAACGACTAAGGCCTATACACCCTTTACGGGTTGGCTCGTGCCCTCGGTGTGGACGTATATTTAGCTGATGATGATGAAAAAGCTATTACAATACTTCATTAAACATGTAACATATAGCTTGGCGTAAATGAACCCCTTATTTACCAGGCACAATTAAAGGAAAGCACGTCAAGCAATTAGTGCCGGCTATTTTCTGTCGAGTATTAGTAAGATAGTAGTAGTTAACACGCACCAACCTGCATTAGGTCCGTTTTATGGCCTCGAGGTTAAGACCCAATCTTCCCACTGCAATACTGTGTTACAAGTTATTTCTTTCAGTATTTCTACAGATAAATTAAATGTAGTATTTGTATCCCTTATTATTAACAACATTTATTATGGTGCCATAATATATAACATTTTCAATGGAAAATATTATAACAATATTTATGTCTCGAAGTTATTATTAAGGTTTACTTTGCGTCTTCACGGTTTTGACTAATTGAAGCAAAAACATTATTAGATAATATTATTTTAACAATGACTTAGAGCCCCGATTTATAGTGTCAGTATGTTGCATAGACTTGTTCTTGTTTTAATGAAGCTATTATATCATTTGCAAATAATACAAACAAACGCTTGTATAGATTTACACACATATGCACATGCACGCAAGCTCACACGCACACATACACGTACGATATTTACTCTTCTTTAAATTTATTTACTTAAGCTTATTTTATAGCTAACCCATTGTTATGTAAGAGCGGAGTTTACTAACACAGATTCCTTTGCACCTCTCTCTCTCTCTTCAACCTATCGCAGTCCACTGCTGGACATAGGTCCCCCATTTTGCGCCAGATATCCCGGTCCCCGCTTTTCTCATCCAGCTTCCACCAGCGACCTTCCGCAAGTCGTCGGTCCATCGGGTCTTTGCACCTGCCATACCTCAATCACAATATTCATGTTGTTAAAATTCTAAAAGTACTGAATAAACATATCATATTGTTGTAATTAAATATTATTAAGAGCGTCGGTGGCTCAATGGTGTGAACTGTCGCCTCCTACCGGGAGGGCTGAGGTTGAAATCCCAACACGTATTGAACGACAATGTGTTTTCGAATTTTCGAAAATATATGTACGTTATCCGACGCCCTTACGGTGAAGGAAAACATCGTGAGGAAACCTTCATGCACACCTGCGAAGAGATTCGAAGGTTGTGTGTGAAATCGGCCAATCCGCACTGGGCCCGCGTGGACGACTATGGCCTAATCATCCTATACGGGTAGCCTCGTGCCCCTCGGTGGGGACGTATAATGAGCTGATGATGATTATTGTTATTAATTAAAAGAGATAACGAGTGATGTTAAATAGCGTATTACTTATTTAATATACGTCATTTATAGATCCATGGAGATGCAGCGTTCACAGGCCAAGGAGTGAACCAAGAAACGCTCATGCTATCCCAAGCACCACATTTTAATGTCGGTGGCTCTTTGCACGTAGTCGTCAATAATCAAGTTAGTACGAGAATAAATATAAAAGAGTTTTGTCTTCTTATTATACGCGTCGATTAGGAACTTTAAGCATTTTTGAAGACAGTGGACGTCTTATTACCTGACTGCCGGAGGAGGGTTATGTTTAATATTTGGTTAACGTATTTAAAACTGTAACTGAAATTAACGACCCATTTGGTGTAGCAGTTGACCCGTCGGCTACTACACCAAGGGTTCCGGGTTCGATCTCCGGGCAGTACAAACATTTGTGTGCATGAACATGTCTGTTTATATTGGTATGGATGTTTTCTATGTATAATATGTATGTTTTTCAAAAAAAAATGAATATTTAAGTATGTTTATCAGTTGATTAGTGCTCGTAATATCAGCTTCACGCTTAACTTGGGGCTAGATAGCACTGTGTGAAAATTAATACAAAAACTGTAGAACATTTATAAAAACTACCACTTATAACAAACCAAAATTTTGATTTATGTTCTACTGTAATGTTATGGAAAAAGTCTCTGACTTATACACCAAGTCTATTTTGAGCAAGAGTCAATAACTAAGATCAGCTTCAAAGTCAGTTCATGCTCACTAATGGTTATTGCTAATAATTATTCTAAATAATCACTCTTTTTTCTTGTCAATTGATAACTTATACTTACAGGACAAAATGGTGGAAATTTATCATATAATTGCCTGCCATTAGCCTCAAAGCCGGCTAACGTAACGATACCGCGCGTTCAATATTTGACATCATAAAACTTTTTATTTGCGAATATTTATTGAAAATCAATGTATGATAAACATTCGTTACTTCACTCCTTGCCACCAGCTTACTTCAATCGGAGAAAAAAAGAAAGAAAAAACATAAATTTCACCACAAAATATTACAATGACATAACAAGGACTATACAATAAAACAATTTAAAAGAGAAATAAATAAGTATGTAGGTAACGTACACAGAAATTAAAATTTTGTGGTCAAAATCGGAGCTTTTTCGTCAATCAATTGTGTATCGAGAGACTCATTAGATACAAATTGAATGTTGATCATGTCTCTAAGCGATTGCTAGTAACAGGCAGATGCGATTAAAGTAATTCAGGACAAATACCCACTTTACCGTAGATGCAACTGTCCTGAAAGTCTTTTGATTAGATATTATCCTACTCCCTGTATACAAATGAAGTCAAATAAATATTAATCAATAAATATTCAGTAACATTCACACAGCGCCAACTAGCCCCAAACTAAGCATTAACCTGTAATATGGATAGTAAACAACTGATAAACATAGTTATATACTGGGTTGATTTAAGCCTCCTTTTCTTTGTTGTTTTAAGTAAGGTTTCTCTTCAATTTTTCTATTGCAGTCCACTGCTGGACATAGGTCTCCCCTATTTTGCGCCAGACATCCCGGTCCTCCGCCTTTCTCATCCAGCTTCCACCAGCGACCTTTCGCAAGTCGTCGGTCCATCGGGCCAGAGGGCGTCTTACGCTACGCTTGCTAAGACGCGGTCTCCACTCCAGAACTCGTCTGCTCCAACGGCCATCGGTTCTGCGACATACGTGACCAACCCACTGCCACTTCAACTTGCTGATCCGGCGGGCTATGTCGGTAACTTTAGTTCTCTTACGAATTAAATCATTTCTAATCTTATCCCTAAGAGAGACTCCAAGCATAGCTCGCTCCATTGCGCGTTGAGTGACTTTGAACTTGTGAACCAATCCCGCAGTCAGTGTCCATGTCTCAGCTGCGTATGTTAGTACGCGTAGGACGCATTGCTCAAAGACTTTCGTCTTTAAGCATTGCGAAATAGTTAACGTTAGGATATGACGTAGCTTACCGAATGCCGCCCAGCCCAACTGAATCCTCATACTAGCCTCCCTCTCGAAGTTATGCCGGCCAAGTTGGATGGTTTGGCCCAGGTAGATATACTCCTGCACAACCTCGAGACGGACGCCATCGACGCATATCGATTGTGGCATGACACGACTGTTGAACATGACTTTCGTCTTGTCCAATTCATGCCAAGCCCAACTAGTCGGGAAGATTCATTAAGGCTGTTCAGCATCACCCCAAGCTCTTCCGATGACTCTGCCACGATGACGATATCGTCAGCAAAACGAAGATGAGAAATATACTCTCCATTGACGTTGGCGCCTCGTTCAGACCAGTTCAGGGTCTTGAAGACATCCTCCAATGCGTTTGTGAACAGTTTCGGGGATATAACATCCCCCTGTCTCACACCACGACGCAATTGGATGGGTCTTGTCCGCTGGTCTTGGATCTGAACGGTCATCGTCGCTGCGTTGGAGAGACACTTCATCACCTCGATATATCGCTAGTCGATACCGCATCGCTGTAGAGCCTCCAGAACAGCCCAGGTTTCGACGGAAGCAAGGTTTGGTTGTTGTGAATTGTTCTTGGTTTTATTAAATAAATAAAAAATACTGGAAACGACTTAACATTTCTATTGTAGGTCGGATTTACACTACCAGCAGCTAGAGGGCGCTCGTGTAGATACGTCACGGACCTGGCGAAGACCATAGCAGCACCAGTTATACATGTCAACGGAGACTATCCCGAGGTAATCACTATTTAATTAAGTAATAAAAGACTAATAATCTCATATACATCATCATCAACTCATTACACGTCCCCACCGAGCGAAGTTTTTATATTTCCGTATTATATCAGCTACCTGACAAAAAAGTCCCGTCTAAATCTGTCCAGTCATTTCAAAGATTACCCGGAACAAGCAGTCTGCTGGTTCCGGGCTTGTATCGGACTTATATTCGCTTAAAAAATGATCATTTCAGTACTATACAATAAAACAATTTAAAAGAGAAATAACCAGCCAAGGAATGTGTAGCCAATGAAGGTGTAGCCAGAATAACAGTGCTGCAGTAGATAGATATATTAGATATTCTTTCTTTTTCTTTCTTTACTACAAACAGACATACCAATTTTATATATATATAATAATAATAATCTTTATTTCAGGTAAGTTACACCATACAAATTCATCAATTCACCAAATAAAAAACAAAATGAAAAATTACACAATTATCACTCATACAATATTAATAAAATACAAATTTTGGATTACATCCCGATAGGTTTTAAATTAAATTCGAGGAAAAATAGATATAAATAATAATAATAATAAGGAAGTCAACATAATTACTGAATAAATTAGAATTACAATTTAAATGTCAAAAATGTTTGAAGATAAGGTACGATTAACATTAATATATCCTTAGCGGCATAGGATTAGTGCCATGTCTCTCACAGCAATGCATAAGAATGTACGAGTCCATTCTCGCGGCTATCATTGCCAAGACAGTGTTGGAGCTGGCCCAAACTCTGCGCACCAAAGAAGCAGCTCTTTTGCGCATAGTGGTGTGGAAGCAGTCAACTCGAGCTTCCGCAAACATACCAGAGGCACTGCAGAATCGGGGCAGCCCCATCACCGCTCTAAATGCATTATTGAATTGGACACGGAGAGCACTGTAGCATTTCGCCGAATAATTCGCCCACAAGCTGCAAGAGTAAAGCGATGTGCAATAGGATCTAAAAAAGGGTTGCCTTAACTTCGTTTGAGCACCTATATGACCGTATTTTGACAGGATTTGACTGTATGTCACATGGAAAAGGGTTGCTCAAGAATCACGTCTTCAATAAAGTCATCACATTATGCCGTTAACACCATTCCACATAAGAGAGTATCTGAAAATGAACGTCATCTGTAATCTTTGAATCGTAATCTTACCTTTATTACCTCCAGCAAATAGAATGTAATCAGATTCTTGAAAAAAATTGCATTGCCATACTTTGCCACGTATCTAATTGTGAAGAGATATCACACGTATATTTATGTTCATTTTCCAAATAATACGTATGTTCCATTTGTATGTCAAAATCTCTTCGTCTTCTTCAAGTGCCTCTTCAATCCTGAAGGTTGGCTATCATTTTCTTGTACTCGGTCTTGTCAACCGCTAGTCGGAACAGTTTTTTGACGCAAGTCATGCCGGTCCACTCTCGGATATTTCGCAGCCATGATTTTCTCATGCGTCTAGCGCGACTCTTCCCTTCTACCTTGCCCATCATGATAAGTTGAAGTAACGCGTATCTTTCGTGTCGGAGCACGTGACCAAGATATTAAATCAAATGTGTTTGGTTATTTAAAAGATTCTGTGTTTCTTTCACTAGTTAGTTGAAAAAGCGACAAACATCGCTTTCGAGTACCAGAGACAATTCCGCAAGGATGTGTTCATCGATTACAACTGCTTCCGGCGCTGGGGGCACAATGAGCTCGACGACCCCACCTTTACAAATCCTTTGCTCTACAAACTCATACGGAGCAGGAAGTAAGATTTAAGATTTTACTAATTCTTTTCTCTTTTTTTTTCGAACTGACTACTGCTGTTGGCCGCAGATGACCTTTACAGCTTTACCGGGCAATTGGTGAGCGCAAATGGCTCTCAGTAGTCTCAGTAACTTATACGTATATTTATCCGTTGTTTAGTACCCATAATAAAGGCTTTACGCTTAACTTGGGGCTAGATGGCGCTGTGTGAATGTCAGTGGATATTTATTATTATAGATACCACCGCAGTACTATTTAGATAACTTATCGTAAAATAGGAATGTTTTGTACTTCTGTGTTTCAGGGTGAGGGCACTGAGAGAGTAACATTTCCGGGTATAAAAAACCTAACACCTGCAAAGATCGTTTAGATTCTAGACAAAACTTATATGTACTGGTTAATGCAGCGGCCATTGACTAGACTGCCTCATGCTGTATAAGACTCTCGCAATCTTCAAATACACAGTTTGGCAATTTTGAAGACTTGATTTCATCAAAAGTTGTTGACTACATACTCGTATTATAGTTATCTGAGATTTATATTTGTATGTTATTCATTATATTTAACGAGCATATACTTTTAGGTCTATCCCGGATCTTTATGCCGAAAAACTAGTCACAGAAGGTGTGTTGAACGAATCAGACGTAGCAAATATCTCAACGGAATACACTAAGTATCTACAGTCGCAATACGAAGCAGTGGCAACATACACACCGGAGGTATGATATTTCTGTTCACTAAGCAGAAAATCACCCGTGACATAGATGTGTTTCGCACTTCTATGTTTCAGGATGAGGGTACTGAAGCAAGTAAAATTTACGGTAAAAATACCTAACATATGTTGTCACGGGTAACGGGCGCAGTGTGGGATTGATGGAGAATAAAAAATCTGTCAGTTGTTGGTCTCAATCAATGCCACTCTGTCATGGCCAACAGTGCATGTATTTATCAAACTGTGGAATAAATTTAAGCCGATATCACGTTAAGGCTCCCTGAGTAATAAATTCCCGGAATAATAGTATACTTACGAACAAACTCAACCTTCCATAACCCAAACAATTTCACGTGCTTAAAGTTCACCTATTCAACTGGTGAACTAGGCAAAAGTATAATTATCTCCTCCAGCAGAATACCATTTTGTCACTTAATTCAAGAAGTTGATTTGTAGTTATTTTTCAGGTTTCATACTACCAAGAACAGTGGTCGGGTATTGGGTCAGCCCCACGCGCTGTAGAAACTTGGGATACGGGGGTCGATACTGGTCTCCTTAAAATAGTCGGTTACGCGTCTGTCAGCACTCCAGCGAACTTTGTAAGTAAACACTTAATAAATGGAAATACCTACCATTAAAGTTTAGTTCCTTAATTATTTTAAAGTGTATAAATACTGATTGTAACCATGCAGTTGATGGAATTCTCTTGTGGAGTGTGAAAAAATAAACATCTCTTGTGGAAACTGTTTTACTGTAATAAGATAAAAGAGAAAATTTAATATATTCGTAAATATTAACAAAATAACATTCAGCGTTTGTCGACCAAAATATGTTTCGCAAAGACCTCAATTCGCACAATCGTCGATCGAAATTCCATTCATCGAACATAATAATTATGGCTCTGTCTCGATAATGACCGATCTCCAGCAATTGACCATCTGCTGCTTGCCACATTAACAAGGTCATCAGTCTCTGTTTGGAGGTCGACCTACACTAAGTTTTATAATATTGAACTTAGGACGATCATTTTATTTCAGAACATACACCCGCATCTTGCTAAAACACACGTCAAAAATCGTTTGAACAAGCTAACAGACGAAAGGGATCTAGACTGGGCGACAGCTGAAGCTTTGGCGTTTGGTAAAAATATATCTTCATATTTGGATTTAATTGTGTTGTCTATGAAATGAAAGTTAACTTTAAATATTACCTAAATCAACCTACTTACGACATAACAACGGTATCTTTAAATGTATTGTATTGCTCGTGCCCTCGGGGGGACGTTCATGAGTTTGTATTATATGATGGCCTTACTTCGTCTCAGTATTTCGTAAATTACTGATACGATCGGGGTTTGTTGTAGCTTGTATTATCTATTACTTATTTATATGTATTTCTTCCAGGATCCCTACTAATGGAAGGGCGTCACGTACGACTGAGCGGCGAGGACGTAGGGCGCGGCACGTTCTCCCATCGGCACGCTATGCTCGTGGACCAAGAAACAGAACAAATTTATGTTCCACTGAATCACATACATAGGGATCAGAAGGGATTTATAGAGGTACACATTTCAGCCTGACCGACTATAAGATCGTCTGTTGAGTCAGTCTTTTTGGAGCCGGAAAAGTGATGCTACTTAAATAGCTGTCTTCTGGAAGTGAAATAGGCAATAACTGGGTTCCGGGGCTGGGGGAACTGAGATAAAGTTCTTGCATGTTTCAGTTTGTTACGCATGTTTTAGTTACACTAAAATACCTACCTACATGGATTGCGAATAAGGCTCAAAAAACATGAATCAATCCCATATCGGTATTGTACCTATTGATTGATGGTAGATATAAATAGTTGTTTTCATGTTTTTAATAAATTCAAAAGAGTACTAACATAATATTTTGGTTCATTTTTTATTGCATATATTTATTTAAGTGTTTTTTTAATTTTCTATGTGTATGTGTAGGTAGCAAATTCAATCCTGTCCGAGGAAGCAGTCCTTGGCTTTGAATACGGAATGGCATACGACAACCCTAACCAGTTATGTGTGTGGGAAGCTCAGTTCGGGGACTTCTACAACGGGGCTCAGATTATTGTGGACGCTTACATCGCCTCTGGGGAAGGTTAGTCTATATGAATTGATATATTAAAGACGAAAGATTTCATTGCTTGTTTGTATCGAATATTTATTGTTTGTTATAATTGTTTGTTTGCCCCTGAACTACAAGACTTAAAATTGTTTCCTTGTTTTAAAGCTACACTCCCTGAATCCTCCTCCATCCCTGAATGAAATTAAACTTAATAATTACTAAAGCTCCAAATAACCGCGCGAAGTAACGAGATTTATACGAGATTTGGGTTAGGTTTTAGTGGTTTTGTCATGTTCAAAAAGCTTAGACGATCATCACGACCCTTTATTGTTTCTAATGGTCACTATTGATTTACGTTACTGGCAAGCTGACAAGTATCGAGTCGTTTTTCACATCGAACAGACGATCGACACCGACGAAAAGATAATTCACAGATAGCGTAAATAACTTTCAGTGATTTCCCAGTTTGATTGAAACATTATAAAAATAAATCATTTGATTGTATGATTAGTAAGATGATTCCCTGAATTGGAGTGGACGTTAACTAGTCGTTTGTCAATGTTTTATACAAAGTGCATCAAAACCTTAAAATGCTGTAAAGCGCTTGACAATTTATACAGGGTGATGTTGAATCATTGGCATCCTTTCCGCCTATTATTGTACTCATATTATGAAATATGTTTATAGGAACCGAATACCATAAAGGTTTATCACAATATTTTTACAAAATAAATGATAATAATCTGTTGGAAGAAATTTCATATTGAAATAAGCAGTGCCTTTGTACAATTTTTTTCCATGTACCTGTTTTTTATTGTATTACTGTGTGCATAAATGATTAAATAAATAATAATAAATAAATTATAGCATAGCTTTGAGCAATTCGTAAATTAATATTAATGAGTACGAGTCATTTATTAAGCACGCCCATTCGACTTCATTCATTTATTAAGCGCGTTGTGAACCCGCCTCACACAATATTTAATTGAAAATTATTTTTTAATCATATTACTAATATTTTACTTTTAACTGTCATATGTCTTTTTGATCAATTGCAAAGTGTTTTACATGACAACACTTTGCGATTGATCAAAAATACATGACATATTTGCTAGCAGGTTCTTATTTAAAAAAAATACAATGTTCTCGATTTCACCCTGTATGTCTCTGATTAAACCTACTTAATGAAGTTTACCAAATGGGATTAAATGTATGAAGATATGAAATGTTTACGAAATGCAACTTTTTGATAAGTATAATTTGAGGTTTACGAAATGGAAAGTTTACCATATGGGAAAGTACCCATAACGTAGTGGCTAGTCAGTCAAGCAACATCTGAAGGTTCGGTTATCGGAAGGGTATTCGAAACTTATTGTCTCCCGTCCCTCCGTATCTGAAATACCTGTAATAATGGTAGTTGTTAACACCCACCAATCTGCGATGGACCCGCCTCATGGATTGTTATTGTTCGAAATAAGACATGCTGTGTAAAATGACACTGCAGCAAAAAGTGATAGATGGGTTCATCAATAAATACGAAAACAGGTATGACGCTATCGCCGGATTTTTTTTTAAATAAGTTGTTCAATGTAACAATACCCGAATGAGATCAGAGGTAAATGTTTAAAGCGAAAGCTTATAAATAAGGTAATCAGTGTTGTAATCAATATTAAGACTTGAATCTTCACTAACAGGATATTCCATCCATCGCCTTAGAAGACGGCAAGCAATGTTCGACTTTCAAAATACTTTGGATACCGCGACTAAAACTTTGAACTCTTGTCATAACTTACGGTTCAAGAGAGGATCAAGTTAACAACTACTTAGTACCAACTACTCCTATTTAAGGACAATTACTTCAGGTAAAAATAACTTTATGTAAATGTACTCACACGGCAGTGATGCCGCCAAGTTCACAAAGCTCGGGCAACTTTTTACGTTACAAATATGAAACGCTTCGGGTCATTTCCGACCGCACATATATTTTCTTACAGAAATTTTGCATTAAGTTACGCTATGATCTGTGTTCAGTATTGCGCTGAGATCACATATATCCTGAAATGTGTGGCTTTTAGCCACACATTGAGGCTTTTACTCTATTTTATGAATCTTCTCCTATCTATTCAAAATTAACATTGATAGCTATCAGTTCATTGACTTTTATTCAAATTTATTTCCAATGTAAAAAAAATTAGGCTACAGTACCTACTTAAATTTTTCTGCTTTGCACAATAAAATTATTCTAATAAAACGCGATTTAATTCGGAAAGTTGTATATCATGTATTCATATAATTAATCTACTATATAAAAATAAGTCGGGTTTTCCTTCCTGGCGCTATAATCCAGAACGCACGAACCGATTTCCACGGTTTTGCATTCGTTGGAAAGGTCTCGGGCTCCGTGGTTTATAGCAAATAAAATTCAGGAAAAATTTCAACAGAAAAGCGGGAAAATCTTTTTTTAAATACAGGGACATCTCTGATACATAGCATGTACTACAAACCAATATTTTAAGTAGATGGCATCTTTTGATCACCATACGAAATGTTACATAAAACGAAGCCATGTGGTGGCGAAACGGAGTTCGCTGGGTTTGCTAGTTTGATCTATTAATTAACCGCTATTGAAATGTGTCTAACCTAAAATATTGTGACCGTGATCTTGAATATCAGGTCTTCGTCGTGTGTATATGCCATACAAGGTGGTAAACTCGATACTGAGTCGTCTAGGTAGGTACCACCGCTGTGCAAGATATCGTTTCGCTAAATAAGTGCACTTTTGTGCCAAAGTCAACGACAAAAGTCAAAACTATTTATTTCAAATTAGGCTTACAAAAAGCACTTATGAACATCAAAAAATATACAAGAAATATAATAAAAAAACAATTAAAATACTAAACTAAAAATATGAATTTTGATGCTTTGAAAAAAAAGCGCTTCAGTGGTTTGGCCTGTTGAGAAAGAAGCACTCAAGAAAACTCAACAGCGTAGCCTTTTTTAAAAACAATTCCTTAATGTAACAATATATCATAAACACTGAAATAGCTGAGCAGTTTAAGACCAC
>PQWD01002117.1:137047-261863 GCA_019425675.1 Leucinodes orbonalis | reverse complement strand
TGTTCGCATAATAATTTGCATTGAGTGCTTAATTGATGAGGCGTGTTCACAAAGAGTGCGAATAAAATCGAAATACGCCATTTTGATTCGATTACGTTTTCTTTCAAAACGGGAGAAGTGTTAACACATACTCGTAGGTAACAGCTATTAAAATCTACGTATTGGATTCAACGAATAAAAACAAGACGTACAAAAGCAGAATTTAATTGCCCCTAAAGCTCAAGAATTATACAATAACTTTTTTTTAAATTAATTTAGTTAAAGGAAATAAAACTTGTTATCCAAACTGATGCAAAATGGTTGCGACATCGTACCAGGAAAATTTGCTCCATGAGCGATGAATAGTTAACCGAATAAGTTTATTTCATAACTTATCGCTTAAATACAAGCGCATACTTATATTTTTTTGATTTCACATTTGTAATGTGGAAATAAGTTGAATTTCCTATTAGGTACGGTTCAAGCTATCAGCTTATGACTTGTACCACGGGCAGTCCTCTTGTCACATTAACGAGAATGAACTGGGATGTGATAGTAAGTTGAGGGTACATAGCAGATATTGGTGTTGGGCATTTAATTCTTGATTGATATTTAAGCTAAATCTTTCTCAGGAAGACGTCATTGATTGCCGAAATCAACTTGTGTCTAAGGTCGAGAGTTCTCTTAACCGGGTCTCCGATTGGGTCGTCAGAACTTGGTTCAGTTTAACCCCCTTAAGACACAAGTTTGCGCGTTTCCGCCAAAAAAACGCCATTTGTCGTATCGCCTAAATTCCAAGATACTCCCCTATCACCTGCAGCCAGTATTGGAATTCTCGGTGTTGACATTTCGAGCAGTGTCCAGTTCCGCGGTCATTTGGATGATAAAGCCAAACTGGCTCTTTATCATCGAAAAAGAAGCTTGGTATAATCAACAGGTCGAAGCGATATTTCATGTCGGGCCATCGTTTGCAACTTTATAAGGCGCAAATACGTCCCCACATGGAATATTGCTCCCACCTTTGGGCAGGTGCGCCTCATTACCAGCTTCTTCCATTTGACCGCATTCAAAGACGCGCTGCTCGGATCGTCAACGATCCGGTTATTTCCGATCGGCTCGATGCTTTAGGTTTGCGTAGAGATGTGGCTCGCTCTGCATCTTCTACCGCGTATATCATGGGGAGTGTTCTAGGAATTATTCGAACTCGTTCCGGCTGCTACATTTCACCACCGCACTTCGAGGCAAAACTCAAAATTTCATCCTCACCACCTAGATGAATGGAAGTCCTCGACAGTGCGTTTTTGTCGTAATTTCTTGCCACGAACGACGAAATTGGTGGAATCAGTTGCTGCCGGAGATATTCCTGAGCGATACGACCCGGCGACCTTCAAAAAAGAGCGTATTCCCTGCTGAAAGGCCGGCAACGCATTTCAGTGCCCTCTGGTATTGCAAATGTACATGGGCGGCGGTGACATTTACCATCAGATGAGCCGTTTGCTCGTTTGCCTGTTATAGTATAAAAAAAAAAAAAAAAGCTTCCATTATTTATTTATTTTTACATCTTTAAAGTGAAAGTGAGAATTTAGAATCTACTTACGGAATTAACTTCAGGATGATAAAGAGAAGTGCATGAAGATTGTATTGATGTAAGTCGCTTATATATATATTTCATTGTAATTATCAGATTTGTTTGCTGTTTTTTTTTCGTCAAGTCATGTTTGTGATTAAGAAGCATAGTATACTTCTGTAATAGCAATGTATTTGTCTTATATTATGGTAAAAGAAAGTACAGTAAAGGAACTACGAACGAAGCATTGATACAAGTTACGTATACCTCACTATATGTATATTTAAAATGTTATTTAAGTATTGTTTGTTTATAAATTTAGACTAAACTATGGGGTGGAGGGTTGATAACCTGAGATACAGGATACTCTTAGTTCAGGTATCAGCCCACCAAATGTGCTCACTTTTTGTTAATAGTTAACTCTCATTTATTTATGTAACTTAAATGTAATTGGTGAGAAATAAACTTTATAGATTATATTTTTATTACATTTTATTATTAGAGCGTCGGTGGCTCAGTGGTGTGGACTTGTCGCCTTCCTACCGGAAGGGCTTGAGGTTCAAATCCCGACACGTACAATGTATTTTCGAAAATATATGTACGTTATCCGACGCTCTTACGGTGAAGGAAAACATCGTGAGGAAACCTGCGCACGCCTGCGAAGAGATTCGAAGGTTGTGTGGGAAGTCGTCCACACGCACTGGGCCCCGCGTGGACGACAAGGCCTAATCACCTATAACGGGTAGGCTCGCGCCCCTCGGTGGGGACGTCTAATGAGCTGATGATGATGATGATGAAACTTTATTATTATTATTATACTAAATCAACGACTTGGGTATAATAAGTATAAATATGTCTAAGTACCATCCTAAAATTGTATCCGGGACCGACGGCTCAACGTGCCCGAAGCAACATCTTTATTTTAGGACAATTAGGTGATTCAGCCTGCAATGTCCTAACCAAACTGGGCAAAATCGCACAGTGGGACTCGAACACAGAACCTCCAATCACGCATCAATCAAAATCCAACGCTGTTACCACTGGAACACGGGGGCAGTTATGCTTATATGTATAATAGTTTTAATAATTAGTTTACTTACAAATAACGCTGTTTGTTTTTTGAATAAAGAAATAAGTAAAACTATAAATGGACTAGATATAGGTAAGTACTAAAGACATAAAGTTGGATTGGGTCCGAAAGCTTTAAGACACAAATTATCGAAAGATTAAAGCAACGTAATTCATGAAAGTGAAAAAAGAGCACTGTGAACGCTTTGAATTAAGTAGGTTCAGGATTAGCATGTATTTTTAGATCTCTCAAAGATGGAAGTAATAAAATCAATTCGCTTATGTTAGATCACGACTTTGTAACGTCCGCGTAATGTCACGACAGAATAAACAAACAATCGCATACATTTCGCTATATTATACCCTAAGCTTAAATTATCCATTTATTTACAAGGTTTATAAATTTGTAATTTTTTAGTTAAAGACTCGAGCCCTATAAAGAACGGTCGAAGTCAATTTGTGCTAATATATCAGTTTTTATCATCAGCCTTTGACGCCCCACTGTAAGGTGTATACGAGTACCTCACCGCACAACAGTTACAACAGTTATGGGTAGATTGGGCTGAAGGCCACTTGATGGCTTGATACGGATTTCTCGGTGTAACAACTACCATCCTAAGGTTATTATAGTCGGTACCTAACACCTTAGCGTGCGCTCTGCACGGAATCACTTTTCTTTTCAGATTATCCAGTGATTCAATGGTGAATCCAAATCTGGGTTAGGGCATTTGGTAAATAAATTTTACACGATAAAACATGTACCCTTTGCAAATGCGTACAATTTCGTATAAAATACCTCTCATCATCAGCTCATTAAACGTCCCCACCGAGGGGCACGAGCCTACCCGTATAGGGTGATTAGGCCTTAGTCGTCCACGCGGGCCCAGTGCGAATTGGATGACTTCACACACAACTTCGAATCTCTTCGCAGGCGTGCATGAAGGTTCCTCACGATGTTTTCCCTCACCGTAAGAGCGTCGGATAACGTACATATCATCATCATCATCATCATCAGCTCATTAAACGTCCCCACCGAGGCACGAGCTACCCGTGTAGGGTGATTAGGCCTTCGTCGTCCACGCGGGCCAGTGGCGGATTGGCGACTTCACACCAACCTTCGAATATCTTCGCAGGCGTGCATGAAGGTTTCTCACGATGTTTTCCTTCACCGTAAGAGCGTCGGATAACGTACATATATTTTTCGAAAATTCGAAAATACATTGGTACGTGTCGGGATTTGAACCTCAGCCCTCCCGGTAGGAAGGCGACAGTCCACACCACTGAGCCACCGACGCTCTTAGCCACCGACGCTCTGGTATAAAATACCAGTAATCTTCAAATAAAAATTATACAAGGTCCTAGATAAATAATAACAGAGATTAATATTTTGAAGAATAAAGATAAGAAAAGATTTATAACGATATGATGGTAAAATCTGATAAATTACGGTCTGATGGTAATCTTTCTACTATTATGACTACCTGTACCCATCACAGAGATTTGCGATTCCATTTTGTGATGTTTAATGGACCACAAAGTTAGGCGTAGCTATAAAACACATACGCATTAACATTTGCATCCCGACGATTGAATCTCAATTGAGAAGCAACAACGCGAATAAAATTAAATAGTTTCATTGTTTTTAGATTGAACCGAACGACACCAAGGTCGGACAGCTCGAAGAACTCGACATTTGCATCTCCACATATTTTGCGATACATTCACTGAATATAAATGTTTTTCAACACCCTGTATGGTCGCACTGATCGATTATGTGGCTTGAATTCGATATCTTAGGGTCTTTTGAGGTGTTGTCGTTCCAACTTGAACTGTAAGTTAAAGGAGCAGTGGTCAAAATGTAACAGTGCCAGTCCACGTTTTGGTGACGGATGTAATTAATGTCGATTGTTCTCTAATGAAGATGAACATTTGATTTGGAGCCAAGTGACAGCGTGGAGTTTACAGGTGAATGTACTAAATCGATGCCACACCATGGTGTTGGGGTATATATGCGAGTTAGTTCGATAGATATGCGATTGTCTTCGTATCTACGAGTGGAAAGGTCGTTATTATAGAAAGACCCTATCATAGATGCTAAATATACTAGACGTAAGATCTATATTGATAATGATGTAAGTTAACAGTTAACTTTCCTAAGCTAGCCTCAAACCTGCAGTTCGAGATACCAGCAGCAATGACATCAAAAGGCTGTAACGGCAATCAAACATCCTATAATTTCCTACTGCAATCCAAGTTCTATACAGCATGACTATGTGGCAAAATTACAACATACCATTTGGGGCAACCAGCATATCATGAAGAGCACAGACAGCGTGGCCATGAGTCTACTGAACGCCACCTCCTCAGCCGTGGCCGCGTTGTGGTGCAGACTGGGTTTGCTGCCAGAGTTGAGGCTCCTCTGACGGCAGCTGCTTCGGGAGACACGTCTGACAACGGGCTGACCACCAGCTCGAGGGGCCGTGATGGAGTACAGAGCTTGGATCACTGCTAGGTTGCAGTACACCAGGATTAGGCAGAGCAGGGTACCTGAGGATGATAAAAATACAGTGAAGACTGAGAATTCATAAGAGTAATTTAGTAATTACTGCGTTTATTGAGTAGGCACTATTTCTTTGCTATAATATTTTTTTTCATTAAATAATTGATAACAAACATACATTGATATCTTGCTCCAATTTAAGCAAGGAGCTTTTACGTTGGAACTGAACTTTTGGCCAACATTTGTGTTGCCTTTTGAGGAATACGCTCTTTACATGAAGCTTTCAGTCCCCCCGTCTGGAAATACTGCTGCTGGAAGGTTTCATAAGAAAAGAGCGGGCCGTCAAGAAGACGATTAAATTTCAGCTTGTGACTTGTGGTTGCTGCTACTTCTGTGAAGGGAAATGCTGCGTGTCCATGGGTAGCTAGCACCACTTTCCATCAGGTAAAACATCTACTCGTTTGCAACCTATCAAACAAAATAAACACGTACAAATAGTCTTACCGAATGTGACGTAGAAAACTGCATACGCGAAGTCCACAGTAGTGACAGCATTTCTGTACCTAGTACAGGTTCCTTTCTCCTCGTCATAGTACAGTCCTAAGCCGAAGACAGGCGCGCACGTTAGCACCGCCGCCCAGAACCAGGATACCAGCAGTGCCATGCGGATCACGAAGTACGTCACTTGCTGATAACAAAATGCTTGGGTTATTGTCATGGCCGTTGATAAGGAGATAGGCTCGCCAGATTAGCAAGTTCAAATGGCAGTGGGCTGGTCACGTATGTCGCAGAACCTATAGCTGTTGGAGCAGACGAGTTCTGGAGTAGAGAACTCGTCTTGTCTTGGCTAACAGCGTAGAACGCCTTTAGGTCCGATGGATTAACGACTTGAGAAAGATCGCTGGTGGCAGCTGAATGAGAAATGCGGAGGACTAGGATACATGGCGCAAAATGTCGGAGATCTCGAAGATATAGAAAGGCTCGATACGCCGCTTTTTGGTGATGGCTAACCCGTGTGATGACAACTAATTAGAATATGACTAGAAATTATTATCCACCCCTACTGCGGGTGCCGTAAGATTAAAAAAAAAATCCCCTCAGCTACTCCAACTAACTAAAAGAGACCCTGAGCATGGCTTGCTCCATTGTCAGTCGACTGATTTTGAACTTGTGACTCAATCGCGCAGTAAGTTCGTATGAAATACAAAGTTATAGTGTTATTCTGATTACGCAAAGGAAGCTCGAGTAATATTCCAATACACAAGCAATGCATGCTGGCGTGCAATTTTTGTTTACTCTCAAACAAAAATATTTGGTTTCAGTCAGTTTGATGTGGTTAATTTGTGATACATTTAACTAGTTTACATCTGACGTTGAAACGTGCAAATTCCAAATCTTAAAGAGAGATAGAAATATGATTGAACAAAGGGATTTACGCAATTTGTTGTGCTTATAGTGGGCAAATCCGCACTGGGCCCGCGTGGACGACTAACCTACACCCTTTATGGGTAGGCTCGAGCCCGTCGATGGGGACGTTTAATGAGCTGATGAAGAGGATTCAATTATCTTATAGATATTTAATTAATTATCTGTGAATTCCTATCCATATTTTTTAGTCTAATAGTCACTGGTAAAGATTTCGAACTAAATGTGTAATGAGTTATTGAGGAAAATGTGACTGTGTGCAACAAGTTTAAGTTTAGAAGCCTACTTTACGTTATATGATTCATAACATGCCACTATTATTTTCTATACAGCGAAGTATAAAGGATGAAGTATTAAATGCATACAAATAAAAATGGGATCAATGAAATATTCCAATACTGACACCAATGACAAAAAGGTTCATAATTCTAATGTTGAAATAAGCTCAAAGTTAAGCGTTACCTCTTAAGTTTAAGTTAACTTTCCTTTTGTTGTTTATACAATTGTTGTCAATCTTTAATCACAAATATCACAATTAAGTTATTCGAAGAGCAGGGTCTCCTGTTACAAGTATCTATAATACTTAAAAGGAGTCCCTGGACACTGGCTATTGTAAAACGATATTTGAAGGTAAATAAATATTTTGATTTTGATTTTGATTTTTTTTTTGAAGCGTGAAGCTTGTATTACAGGAGCTTAACAACTGATTAACTTACTTATATACTTTTTTTGTAAATACATATCATACAAATAAAACACCCAAACCAATACAAACAGACGTGTTCATGTACACAAATATTTGTACTGCCCGGGGATCGAACCCGGAGCCCTTGGTACACCAAGTAACCGACGTTTCAACAACAACAACGTGTAGTATAACTTTAAATAAGCTCAATTTAGCTTTAGCAATAGTTGGATAGAAAGAAAGAAAAACCATTTATTGACCTTTACAAAAACAGAAAAAAATACAACAGTAAAAAACAAACTATGCATTTATTTCTTAAAAATAACAGTAGCATTAAAAAGGTCAAAGGGTTCCGCCTCAGCTTAAGCCATTACGACGCTATAAAGAAACGTCGCAATACGCCGATACTCTGACGGAACCCAGTGAATAACATATCACAAGAATAACATATAATAATTAATTAGTTAAAATAATGTTTTAACACTGGTTAAAACATTATTTTTAATAAGAATGGTAAAACATGAAATGATAGCATTTGTCGACATGAAATTCATTCCTGTAAAGACTGAGACGGGTCGACGACTGCCGACGCAGTTATTAACATAATTGCGAAAAGGGTTTTCCAATACGGATGTCGACAGACCAATCATATTCAGAGCTACTTTTTTCTATATGTCAAAACCAATTATTCTCAAACTTTTCTTGATGTCATCGCGGTGTTAGATTATGAACTGACGCACTGTTTGGATAAAAAAAAATGTTTTAACATGTGGATAATTATAATCACGTCGATACCTTTAGCTTATAAAATGTTATAAAGAGATGCAAGGCCTAATGTATGCTGATGATATGTGTATTGTATATGGGGACACGGATCAGGGCAGGATCCAAATGGTAATGCAAGAGGATTTTGACAACGTTGTCGATGGGCCTACAATAATGGGATCCTTATAAACATAAACAAGACAAGTGTATGTCAATATTTTCCCTTACATTAAAATAAAACATTGATATAAAATTAAAGACATACATACAACTGTCTACACAGTGGTAATAAGAACTGTAACTGTATGAATATAGAAATGGTTACATCATATAAATATCTAGGCCTCACTATAGATATGCACTTTAGTTGGACTGCCCATATCGATACTGTATGCAACAGACTAAGATCTGTACTTGGGAAATTACAATACTTAAAATATAAGGTTACAAGGGGTATAATGTATTTAGTTTACTATGCACTAGCTGACGCTGTTATAACTTATGGGCTAGGTGCATACGGTCTGACTTTCCCTACACATACAATACGGGAGCTCTGAACATAAACACCAGAAAGAGAACACCTATTCAACTCGCTCTGCGAATACTATTTATCTTTGTGTCCTTAGGCATAACATATCGTAAAATTAATTTAAATGGCTACAAACAGTATATAATAGAATTGTATAATATCAACTAGGCTTACACTACTTTGTGTCATACTGTCAACTCAGATACGAGAACTGCTGCCGACAAACTGTTTTACAGTTTGGCAGATATTAATAATTGTTCTTTGTTTTTTTGTGTATGAATAAAAAAAAATGTTGAATGAATACATAAGTACTTGAAGTTATTAATCAAAAATTGGATGAACAGGATAAAAAAAAATTATAGAACTAAATAAAATAAAATTAGGACGGGTCACAAATCAGAAAACACGTAAACAATATCGCAAAAGTTTAGTAGAGCGATGACTTCTATTAAAAGAAATTCCCAAATGTTGATTCTTCGCCCAACAAATGAGGTGATTCAAACTTTAACGAAAAACAGGCCTAATAGAAACTGTTTGTCAGCCGCCGGTGACCCGAAATTTAATGTGTTAAGGAAGTCGTCAAATTCGTTAAAGTCCACAGTTTTAGTGGGTTTCTTGATGTCCGCGTTTGAAGACAATAATGAAAGTTCATGAAAGTACGAGAAACTGTTGCAGACATGGAAAATAATATAATTTGAGGCGACACAGTGGCGCCTATTTCCGCGTATAATTTGAAGGCACTTTTGCAGGCGTTACTTTAGAATCATAAAATAACTGGGGACCTTCTTGTGTATGCCACACACTTATGGAGCGAGGCCATCGAGAGACACGGTGAAGCTCTTGCCGTGTCACTCGATATCTCTAAGGCTTTTGACAGAGTTTGGCACGCTAGCCTTAGTATTCCTGATGGCCTTTGCACCTGGATATCAGATTTCCTGAGTGACCGGTCAATACGAGTAGTCATTGATGGCTACTGTTCTGACCTCCAGCCTATCGACGCCGGTGTTCCTCAGGGATCGGTCCTGTCCGCAACTCTATTTTTGCTGCACATAAATGATTTGCTTATGCCCGGTATCATTGGGTATGCAGACGACAGCACAGTTACGGATAGATATTTATCGGATGCAAGGGCCAGTAAGGAAGAAACCCAGTCTTGTCGAGAGGCCATGGTAAGCCGTGTGGATGCGTCCCTTCAAGCAGTCTCCTCTTGGGGTGATGCTAATCTGGTGACGTTCAACGCTACCAAAACACAGGCGTGTCTGTTCTCCACCAAACGGAGCAAATTCGAGCTTGCTCCGACTTTCCGGAATGTACCTGTCGCAGTGACTGATAGCCTAGAGCTTCTTGGTGTTCATCTCACTGCCAATCTCAACTTCGGCCAATATATCGAGTCCAAAGCAAAGACTGCAGCAAAAAAACTTGGGATCCTTTCCAAGGTTAGGCGTATTTCACCCCAGGACAGCTTCTAGCATTATATCAAGCCCAAGTCCGGTCTTGTATGGAATACTGCTGCCACCTATGGGATGGATCAGCCAAATACCAACTGGCTGCTTTGGACTCGATTGAGCGGCGTGCTGAGCGGCTCATTGGCGACCCTACTCTGACTGACGCTAAGCTGCAAAGCCTCGAGCATCGTCGTAGAGTTGCACGGCTGTCGGTTTTTACAGGCTACATTTCGGTGAGTGTGCGATGGAATTACACGCGTTAATTCCACCAGCCCCTTTTCACCATCGGGATACAAGACGGAGGCGAGCGTTCCATCCTTACGTGGTAGACATTCCACACATCCGCACAGCCCGCTTTGGTGCCTCGTTCCTAATGCGCACCGCAAAGGAATGGAATTCTTTGCCTCCTTATGTGTTCCCCGATCATTACAACCTGGCCGTCTTCAAGGCAAGAGTGAATAGCTGTTTCTAGGCAGGGCATGATCCATCCTCGGCCGCATCATCACTTACCATCAGGTGAGATGGCGGTCAAATGTCTGCCTATAAAGGATAAAAAAAAATCACTGACAGCGTTCAGAAAAAGGACATGGTTTATCGATCAACTGAGTTGGCGGGATAATAAATAACGTCTCAAAATTTTTGATTCAAAACAATCTAATCGGTTTTTTTTATGTTATTAGTGTACAGAACGGTCTGGACGTTCACCTGATGGTAAGTGATACGCCAGACCATGACAGAGCGGTGTTAAAGGATACCAACAACTGATAGACAGTTATTATTCTCAATCAACGCACTGCGCCCGTCACCCGAGACAACAGATGTTAGGTCTCTTATACCCGGTAATTTCACTAGCTACAGTGCCCTCATCCCGAAACACAAAAGTGCATAACACTCCTGTTTCACGGGATCATATCTGGCACTGCGGTGGTACCTACCTAGACGACTCAGTATCGAGTCTACCACCTAGTAAATTTTTCTTTCAACGTATCGATGTTATAAATATCAGTAAATTTGAAATCTGCCAGTATTAACTCGAATACACTGATACGTTATTCAAAGTATCGTCGCAGTAACCTACATACATTTGAAACAGCAAAAGTCTTAGAACATGGGGATACGGTTGTGCGCACATAACGCTGTCATTTGAATTGTTAAACTGTATCAACAGGCATATTGTGCAAGCTTCGAATCGGGTCAATGAAATCTTTACACTTGTTTATTTTCAGAGCCAGGTTTCAGAGGTCTACGAACCGTAGTTATTGGTCTTCGTCTATGTAAAACATTATGTGTTACGACGTCAAATGGACTCGCCCAAAATAAGCTATTCTCTCTTCCTCTTAGTATATTTTTTCTAAATCTATCAGCATTTTTTAAAATTTATTATTCTAATATGTTTCTTCCCGATTAAAACCACAGCCTTTGTCTTATGTTAATTTATAAGAGTTTATGGTCGCATTAGTAAAGTGGATGAAAGGCGATTAATTTGTTGATGAGTAAATATTTGCGAAAGGTTGACAAAAAGGTTGTATCTGACGCAAAATGGGGGAGACCTATGTCCAGCAGTGGACTGCGATAGGTTGAAGAGAGAGAGAGTTAATATTTTAAAATTAAAACAATATGAAGTTTGTTTTGCTAGAAAGTACTACCTGTTTCTTTTAGTATTTTAAATTAATTTAATGATAATAAAAATTAACTATCTTTAAGCGATTTTTGTTTTCCTCTTTGATTAAAACAGTGACACGATGTTCGAAAACAGTTCATAACACTTTCATTTTCCTGGATGTGGATCTAAATATATATTTGAATATATCAAATCAATCAACAAACCTTTCTGCGCATACGCGTCACAAGTTTATGAGTCTGTTTTGAATTGGATGTCTAGAAACAAATTTCTAACCCGGTTATTGTGATGTTACTATTATTTTGATATATTCTTTATGAAAAACTTCTTTATTTAATCTATCAAATTATTTTCCTCATATTTTTTCTTATATATTTTCGTTCAGTTGTTGTGCTCAGCAGAGTTTTCATTAATAAAATTAAGATTGATTAGTCCAAGAAGAAGTTATTAAGAAGCCATTAATTATTAAGCAAGATTTTATTTAAGGAAAGGAGGAGGGCGACCATGTCTAATTTATTTCTAAAGTGGGTGATAGTTCTAATGTGAGATATAAGAAAAGCAAGATTATGAAAATATGATAAACTTGACAAAATCTTACGAGTAATTAACAAATGACTTGCTCTTTAAAAACAGAAACGAAAAAAAACATTCAGCTAATTGTGGAATGCCTTTGGTTCTGACTCCCTTGCAATTATTAAACAACAATAACTTTATCAACTCCTACCTATGTCTACGTTAGTGAAGCGTTTTAGGATCTACGCTTGCCGACATTAACATTCAGCGCCATCCAGCCCTAAACTGAGCAATTAGCCTGTAATATAGGGATTTAACAATGAATAAATATACATGTATTTTTATGCATAGAAACATCCAGACCAATACAAGCAGACGTGTTCATGCGCACAAATGTTTGTACTGCCCGGGGATTGAATCCGGAAACCTTGGTGTCATAGACGTTGTTTGATTCCTCCAAGCAACCATTACACCAAATCAGTCTTCAATTATTCTATTAGACAAATACGGTACCTATTTGTATAAATAGTTATACACAAGATTATGTTTGCGATAAAATTTTTGGCATGACAGGTTGAATAATACCTTATATAGAAGACAATCGTGAAGTAAACTTTAAAGGACTTATGACATAAGCCAGCATATGTTAACAGTTCTATCAGCAAAATCTCTTGTGGAACTGTAACAATGCCGTAGTTGGCAGAATGTTCACTTCTAAATGAAGCTTTTAAATTAGTTTATAATGTCATTAAGCATAAATAAATAATACATTCCCTTATGACGTTTTCCCGTAAACATTGTAACACTAGTTTCATTATGTGTGCGTTATGCACTCTATAAATAAGTACATACATATATCAAACAGGTATAAAATTGGTGGTTTGTCCATATCTTCTAGACGACCTTACAAACCTTGCAAAAGATCGCTGGTGGAGGTTGAATGAGAAAAGCGATGGACCGGGATATCTGGCGCAAAATGGGGAAGACCTATGCGATAAGTTGAGAGAAGAGGAGAACCTTTCACGTGGGCCAATCTAGGGTAGTAAAGGGATGTCGTCTAAACCACAGATTTCCCAATACAACGAGATATCTGTGGTCTAAACAATTTTTGGGCGACAGTACTTGTCGAAAAATGTGTCGCAAAATAATGGCAGTTATTAGAGCCCGACTCAAAGACGTACTTTTTAGAATATTAACAATGGTTTTGTTATTTACAAAAATTACATCTTAATTATGCAAAAGATTTTGAATAAGTCTGTTTGTGTCTGTTTCTACACGTGTGCAGGAGATATGCTCGTGTGTGGGTTAGGCCATGTGTGAGTGTAGGTAGGAAAATGGCGCGGATTCCATAATACAAGCTTTATAAGTCTGATTGCTATGTTTATTATTATTATACTATACAGTACTATGTTTTTTGACGTCACTACTTACAATATGGCCGAACAATACGCAATAATAAAGCGTTTCTGGACAAACGATGATGGAACGATTATTCATACTTATTTATAAAATAGCAAATGGGCTTTCGTCTATATAGGGGCGTGAAGGTTAAAATACACAATTTGCGCCCAAGTAGAGAAAATATGGTTGTTATGCTCTGATGATGGTATTTTTAACCATGCCCTACAATATTGAATTCCGTATTTTATCTTTAAATTATATAGCAAAGCAATATTTATTAAAATGAGAACTTAGAACTAAAATCCTAAACGATTAAATTATTATAACTCAAATGTATTTTGCGGAGAAATCTCTTATATTTTCTTTATAATTATAAAAACAATTCAGAATTGGTGTTAAGATTATTCTAAAACTAATTCACTTGAATAAATTATGTAGTGTAGTTATTCGGAGTTATGCGGAGTCACCACCCAATAGTGAGAACGTCAAAAATATACTAATTAAAAAAAACATTGAAAATATTAGAGTACTATAATGAATTTCGATACTTGAAAAAAAAGCGCAGAGGTTGGCCTGTGGAGACTTCCTTTACTAATATTTTGTGACAGTTTAGATGATCCAAGAAATGTCTATCCAGCAGAGCTACATCTCGCAATACTTATAATTTATTTTGTAAAACCATACACATAACACAGAAAACCAATGTGTAACGTAAAATGAGTATCGTTACCGGAGGCCCAAAAGCACTCTTCGCCCAGCCTATATTTCCTTTTACAAGGTCAGTCACATGTTCCATATTTGGTATTTTTATAGACGGATTGCGATCTAAATATGTTTTGGATGGTCTTATATTGGAATACCAGCTTGGCATTAAGTTCTCCATTGTAAATTAATTAAATTGTGCAATAAAATTTATATAAATAAATAAACCAGCCAGGTGACTTTATTCTACTAAATAATTGCCAGAATACAAAAAAAGTAAGTTTTACGCCAATATAAATTTGTTATCATGTAATTCGCTGTTATTCAACATAATTAGAAAGAAATTGAAAGACTGAAATTAGAGGCCACCAAAATCTAGGTCAATCTCAATTATGACCCAATTTATTTCGCTACAATCCAAAAAAATAATAGCGTTTAAAAGACACGACGAAATTTTCATTAAGCAACATGTTTTTTTTTAGAGCGTCTGTGGCTCAATGGTGTGGACTGTTGCCTTCCTACCGGGAGGGCTGAGGTTCAAATCCCGCCACGTACCATGTGTTTTCGAATTTTCGAAAATATATGCACGTTATCCGACGCTCTTACGTTGAAGGAAAACATCGTGAGGGAACCTGCGCACGCCTGCTAAGAGATTCAAAGGTTGTGCGTGAAGTTGTCCAACCCGCAATGGGCCCGCGTGGACGACTAAGGCCTATAACACCCTTATACGGGTAGGCTCGTGCCCCTCAGTGGGGACGACAAATGAGCTGATGATGATGAATTCTATGGTTTTTATGTATTTAAAAAAATGAAATAAATAGTCATCACTACAATGTTAAACACACTGACTGGCTGAACTAAAATTGTTTGCTGTAATAACAGTAATATCTGAAAGATATACGATGGCGTCCTAATATACGCAATTGGCGATGTTATTGATGTTTGCCACTTCAACTTCGGTTCACGTGTTCACTATATTAAATACATTTTCAGAAAGTTAGTAGGTGAGTTCAATTTATTGATAATGAATTGGGCCGACGACTTGCGAAAGGTCGCTGGTGGAGGCTGGATGAGGAAAGCGGAGGACCGGGATATCTGGCGCAAAATAGAGGAGACTTATGTCCAGCAGTGGACTGCAAAAGGTTGAAGCGAGACATTTTTGCCATATCCGCAAGGAATTCTAAAAAGTGCACCTATGTAAAATCCTAAGAGCAACCTTTGTTTACACTTCGTTGCAAATAAGTATGTGTGTTTGGATAGTGAATTTGGATATAATAAGCAAAAAAGCAAAGACAAAAATGAATAAAGATTATGCAGCTACTATTACCTGAAATACTATTAAGGAGGTTTCCTGAGTGTGGCTATTATCATAAAGTATTTTTACTGCGAAAGCATTAACGGTTACGAGCAAGGGTTTGTGGGGAAATCAGGCAATGAAATAACTTTGACTATGTATTTCGGATATATATGAAGGGCTCAGTGGCGCTACTAAAACGCCTTAAAAGTCTAATCGTGGGTACCTACTGGGGATCATAGCCATGGTTTTTCATATATATATTTAAAATACCTAAATTTCTTTTGTACCAAAATTCACTACAAAAAACTCTTCACACTGTATATTTTTTCAATAAATACCCATTGGCAAACAAGAAATGAGTTAATTTTAAAAGTAAACATTGTAATATCCTGAACGGATTAAGAACGATTATAACAACCGAATTCCATACATTTCTCCCTACGATTTGGAATTCCAATCTAGACATTCATCATTCAAGTTCGTTAAATTTAGATGGCTCAGTCTCGAACATTGTAATCTAGCATAAACACGATTTGAATAGCTAATTTTATTGAATGTTTCCTAAATATGACGTGAAGAATGTCTTATTTATATAAATTGCCTATTCTGAAGTACTGAATAACTAAAATGTTTCAAAATACATTACCACTCGTGTCTTGCTTATATTTGTTTCGTGCTTTAAAAAAGTTATGGTTAGTAATAAGCAACTTACGAGTATAATAAATCTCATCATCGTCAGTGTTCCCGCTCGATAATTGACTAGGTCTTCCGATAGTTGGCCAAAAGCAATAGTATCGACAATGATGTAAAACAGTATGGATTCGTGATATGCTCACAATACAATCGAAAAAAGTGTTCCGAATGCAGTGACAGCACACACGCATGTTTCGAATTGCGAACACATTTACCTAAACAAAAGAGTACAAACTGTACTCTATTCGGCGATTCGCTTTTGAGGCACGGATGGCGTATCTTCCTTTATGTATACAGAATATCATTGAGTATCGATAGCTAAGTTTAGTATAATAGTATTGGTACACTGCAATACTATCGATAGTATCGTAGCTCAATATAGAGCTTAATATAGCGTCAAACCTCAATAGCTCTGATAGTACCATATGAGGAAGACTGAGTGTTAAATATGCAAGCTTCCTTTATGAAAAGAAAGTCAAACGAAAAGAATACTTAAGCCCGTATTCTAAAACGAAACTGAAGCGTTGATCTTCACTTAAGTAGAGTGAGAAAGGGTTTTTAAGTAATTTAAGTAAAGATCAACATTGACGTGTTCTGAACCTTTAAAACCAATTCCCCAGATTATGATAGTATGTAACTTCGAAGGAACTTTCAGTCAGTAAAACCCGCAACTAAATCTGAAAAAAAGGTTGCTGTGTGGAGCAGATCAGAAAAAAGGATATATACGAATAATTAACACACAGAACCATTTTTATTTTAGCAACTACGGACAATATGCAATTGTATAATTCTGTTTTTTGCATGTGCAGTGCCGCTCATTCTTTGCATAATGTAAGGTAATGTGAAACCGTTGATGGCATCCTAATGTATCACATGACAATGTTATGCGCGTAAGATCACATCATCAAAGCCTTTGGCACAATCACCGAAGCCTTGAAAATAATACATTCCTGCATAGCTTTTACAAAATTATATTGTTATCGATGAATTCCTATAATAGCCTAACATTTGTTTGGGGCGAAAAGCGGCCCGGCACATGCCGGTTACGCGAATAGGGACTGTGCGAACATACAGGGACACGCGACGATGGCCCCCGCCGGAGTAAAAGCTCTGTTATTGTTATTTTTCTACTTATAAAACTCTGGATATCCGAGCGCTATGTACTTCGGCGTTTCATGAAGTGTAGCAATTAATATTACTGGGTATTATATATCAAACATCGATGGAAAATATTTTTTCGTTGTTGGTATCTACTTACAGTTAGAATTTCCTTTAAATTTGTGTTTGTTATGGGCACACGTGATTGATCGAATTGGTCACTCCCGTTCACATAAAAACCTAAAAAATAATATTTAATATAAACCATAAAAACAATATTTGATATTTTTTTTATATTTCCAAATATTAACTTAACATCACGTCTCATCATCACTACTTCAGACATAAGATGTCCGTACAAACACATCTCCCCGTCACACATACGCAACACACACAACAAACAACCCCAATAATAAATATTTACATTGTTTGATACATAAATAATTGCCTGCTCCAATTCCTTGTCGTCACATACGTAATACGCAGCTATAATTGACGTAATAAATGGTAAGCCAATTGCCCATCCGCGTCAATCATAATTCATAGCTTTCCTCAAACATAACAATACTAATGGATATTTTATTGATTCACTCGCATTTCACCGACTGTGCAATGTTCATACGTCACCGACATGAGTTACGTACGGACTAGGTTTTAATCATCATCATCAGCTCATTAAACGTCCCCACCGAGGGGCACGAGCCTACCCGTATAGGGTGATTAGGCCTTAGTCGTCCACGCGGGCCCAGTGCGGATTGGACGACTTCACACACAACCTTCGAATCTCTTCGCAGGCGTGCATGAAGGTTTCTTCACGATGTTTTCCTTCACCGTAAGAGCGTCGGATAACGTACATATATTTTCGAAAATTCGAAAATACATTGGTACGTGTCGGGATTTGAACCTCAGCCCTCCCGGTAGGAAGGCGATAGTCCACACCACTGAGCCACCGACGCTCTAGGTTTTAATACGTGAATATAATTATGTACGTAAAACAACTGGATTTCTTATTTACCTACCTACTATATTTGAATCTATTAGAAGCACAGATTTCCTAATACAGGAGATGGGGCAAGCCGCGTTTAAAGTGCGACAACTGTAAGCTCAACGAGCATACACTGGCTACCAGTTTACGCTCTGTGAGACGATTCAAGACGCACAAATATTAGAAGAAATAACCGTTTTTTTTTTCAAAATGCTATCCTGTGCAATTGTAACATGCTATCATCGCAATGAATCAGTAAATTTACCAAGAAATATAATAACTTTTCACAGGTAAGAACCGAAAAGAAATTGCGACACCGGGACTGCCTATAAACTTGGCGGCTTGTCCAGTCTAATGTATATTCTGATGTCTGTGATTAGAAGCCTTCTTTATCTTATTAGATCTACCTCAAATGCTCGTGGACTTTGTGGTATGTTTATGTTCTTAGGAATGAGGAACTGAATAACCAGCCAAAACGTACCTACTTGACTGGCGAGTTTATGGAATAGCAGGAAATCCGAGATATTCTTCTGCATGTTTTAGCGGCTATGCCACAAAACTGAAGGGTTTTCCCAAACTCACCACGCTTGGCATATTAGTTGCGATAGCAGTGCACACAAAAGTAAAGATTTAATATGAGAACTCTACCCGATCTCTGCAAAGATTTGTACCCAAAATCCGTCTCTTAAGGCACCTAGAGGGAATGTAAAAGTGATGACAGTTTTATTCTAAGCTCCTATCACTACACGTTAAAAAATATTAGCATTTATTTATTAAAAAACTGCAGAATACACATCATTAAACAACGAGAAAATATGGTCAGCTAAAGACAGCTTATCTCGCCAAGGATACATAGCCAACCATGTTACTGGCATATTTTCCAGTTGGCAAGCGATGTGAGAAATTAATGGATTGTCCAACAAAAAGAATACACTGCTACTTCGACACATCATCTGATATGGCTCGTCAAGGAAAAGATGCAGAGGAAAATACAATTTATAGACAAAACATAGGTACTTATAATATATACCTACGTACTTAGTGTGTGTTTTACCGACCCATGGTGTAATGGTTAATAGGTCGGATATTACACAAATGTTTGTTTGATAATATTGGTAACTACCTTCGTGCACTAGTGGTTTTAGCGTCGTTTTCATATTGCAGCGTGACCCGGGGTTCCTGGGTTCGAAACCCGCCAGGAAACTGGATAACAGTCACTGTGCCTTATTCACATTTTGGTTTAGATATTGCTGGCTGAATTATTGAACAATAAAATTCTTTCTTTCCTTTTTTACCCGATTGTCCAAAACGAAAGATGGTTTTGTGCTCGAAGGTTACTTATACCGTCGTTTCGGTCCCGTAGTCATTAACACCCACCAATTGGCATTGGGCGCTCATTAATATGAGCGACCAAATAATGTTTATGGCCATATCTCCTCATACCTGTACTGTGCGAGAAGGCCTGTGCTCTGCAGTGGGAGGTTATAGGCTGATGATGAAGATGATGACAAAAATTGGTAAAATCATTTTGCGGCAAATATATTTGTCCAAAACCCGACAACTCGACCAAAATTAGGTGGTTACCAAAATACGTAGACGTAGTTATTATGCTATCTTCTAAAATAAACAATAATAAACTTAAGCTCTTATTGAACGTTAGACAAAGCACTCTATGTATAATTGAAACCCTTTCGTGAGCTGGCAATAAAACCCTTATAAATTAATGTTTCATTCAATCAATTTAACGACAAGAGCAAATTGTATTAGTTGACCCTTAAATGCCATCTAGTTAGTTATTTTAACTATCTCTATGATCACTAAATTTATTAAATCTTAATCCTGACCACTACGTTTAATGTATGCCATCTAGTAGAATCCTTCTTTTTTATGTTACCTACAAAGTGCACAGGATGTTTAGGACGCTTATCTAATGTTAAGTGATACGCCTGACCATCAGGACGAAGCGGCATTGAAGAAGACCAATAATTGATCATCATCAGCTCATTAAACGTTCCCGAGTGGCACAAGCCAACCCGTTTAGGGTGTTCACGCAAAATTTTCGAAATTCATTTCATGCACGGGTTTTCTTATGAAGTTTTCCTTAACCGTAAGAGCGTCGGATAAACGAACATATAGTTTCGAAATTTCTAAAAAACATTAAATATGCCATTATGACATGTATGAATGAAAATTCTGCCCAAATGACGCGATGGGTAGACTTGCTGCGGACACTTTTAGAGTGAGATTGTCGTCTAGTTAATTGTTTATCTAAGCTTAAATATAATAAAATAATTGTTTGTATTTTATTAAAAAGGTTTTATATGTCAATATAAAAGATATTTCTGAAAACGTAAACGTGTCCATCAATCAGCCCTTCACGAAACGTTACGAAACAACGGATAAACATACTTATGTACTTTACGAAGGGTTTCGTCTGGACGTGCTTCGTTGGGTGTCCTTACTTTGGGTGTTCGGATTTTGGGTGTGCTTAGTCTTGGTGTGCATTGTTTGGGTGTGGTTTGTGGAATGCTTCATCTAGCTTTTTATTGCTCGCCTTTACCGCGAGTGTGTTGCCGAAATTGAATGAGACTTTGTAAAAAAGGGTCTGTCTTCACTGATCGTTTACATTTATCTTACCCTTGATTATTGGTAAAATGGCGCAGCCAAGTGTTCCGTTAGTCGCTAGTCTGAGCGTTTTTGTATTAATCAAGAAGGTAAGCTTTTTTTATACTCTGGGATCGACATCGGAAGTCATATGAGATTAGGCAATGTCAGGTCAAGACTTGAATAAAAAACTATTTTTTTTCATGAAATGCGCCATGAACAAAACACCCACTGAACGCTATATAAATTCAGAAGACTCTCAGTGATTACTTATTTTTAACGATTCTTTCGAAAGAATACTTTTTGAATGAAGATGTCAGTTATTTAATTTCCTATTTCATCCGAGTTTAATACATATCTATTTGTTATTGTAAACTAAGCTTTCAGTTATTCATTTAATAATTTATAGTTGTTTTTGATGGTAGTGGTGGCTAAAAAAACACCTCTAACTAAGATTTAACCTATTTCTTACACTTAAATACTTGGACAAACCAAAGATTGGTTGCGACCACTCAATAAAATAGTCGATATTACGAAGATATGGTTTGTTATATTGTTTCTAAGGACCGTCCGTAGTTTCACAAGTACTTGTGTGTATATGTTATAACAGAAACTAATATCAAAGCACAAGTCTAATAAAACTTTCTGTCCTCGCCTAGTCCAGTTTGTAGCAGCTGTACAAGTGTTTGAGTCTCGAGGAATTTCCAATATAACGTTGTCATTGAAAGTGAACTTTGCCCAAGATTTATAATTAAATGTTAGTGCGCAAAAAATCTATGTACGCGTTTTGAATTAGATCTTAGGAACCTCTTCGATTACGACACATTTACTTTTTCCAATTCGGTATTCGGGTACAACTTGAACGTTACTGGTTAAAAACGGTAAATAAAGGATAATTTAATACATGGAATGAATGAAAACAGAACGAATGAGAGCAAAATTTTATTATTGAGAAACAATAACTCTCCTATTTTAGCGCATTTTATTAGCAGAATTGGGGACCAAGAACCACCGTAGGCTTAGTGTGGCTTCATAAAC
This sequence comes from Leucinodes orbonalis, assembly GCA_019425675.1. Classification (NCBI taxonomy): domain Eukaryota; kingdom Metazoa; phylum Arthropoda; class Insecta; order Lepidoptera; family Crambidae; genus Leucinodes; species Leucinodes orbonalis. Next base: position 239,948 of record PQWD01002117.1, on the reverse strand, counting down.
AAACACAATTTTTAGTTCCATGTCTGGGTTTTCTACATATCTGGGGTTTTCTTTATTTGTGTCTCGGTACAAATGTAAGTGTGCAATTTAATAATAGTAAAATAATGTAAGCAATTCATTTGATGGAATAGTCCAACGGTCCCGGGTGTAATCTCCGAACAAACAGTTACGTGTAAGATATGATCTTTTTTATAAAAGGTATATATTAAAAAATGCATGTTTAATGGGTACGTTTTTTAATTCTCAAGTTTAAGTTACATTCTTTAAGGACCTAACAGTGCTTTAACACAAATCAAGTCATATGGAGATTTATAAATAACTTATATTTTTTGCATATTTAGATTTTCTTTATTAAATAAAGTTTATTTGATATCAAAATATATACATTTTGATATCTAATAAAATTTAAGAGTTAACGCAGCTTTCAAGTGGTCGTAAACCATTTGATCCATGGTATTACTTTTAGAGATATGCAACATTATTGATTCTACGTCATATGTACTAACTAATAATAGTCTAACCTTAGTATAAAATCTAGGTCAACCGAAAGCACTAGAAAGTTTATTTCAAACGCATATGTAATAAAAAAATTGAAAATATTTTTATCGTTTGTACTTGTTGGCATGTGGACTTTTTGTGTGTTATAAAGTGATCAAGACGGTCAGTTCGCTCACCTGATGGTAAGTGACACACCTGACCACAACAGAGCTGTATTGAAAAATAAATTAGGAATCACCGTTAATGCCGCCCTTTGTCACCTAGACAACGGACGGTAGGAATTTTATACTCGGTAATTTGACTAGTTACTTACAGTGCGTCTCATATAGCCGGTAATTTCACTCAAGACACAGTGCCCTTATCCCGAAACACAAAAGTGCATAACACTAGTATTTCACGAAAAAAATCAAGCAATGCGTTGGTATCTACCTAGACGATTCAGTATCGAGTCTACCGCTTAGAAAATGTATGTTGTTATAGGGGGTTATTTTTGATGTGACTACGTGGTGGGGTCTCAAATGACTGTTATTCAATGCCTGTTTTCTACAGGCCTTTTTGACTGGGCCTTTTCTTGGTTAGTCATGTCGTTGAAATATTTTCAGATTGTTTTCCTCCGCATTGTTGTTTGAAAGGGTGCCCTACGGAACGGTGAGGTTGATTTGAATCACGACAAGTATAGACTATTCATGTGGGTAGAACTATGCCCAGCAGTGGACTGTGATAGTTAAAGAGGGAAGTATAGACTTACCCATATAACCATAATGTTTTTTGAGGCATGTATGAATGTTAATGACCCAACATTTGATACAATATGGTTTAAACTTATCATATTTGGATATTTTGGTATTATGTCATAATGATGTATATAGGAAAAAGTCATTTAAGGAAATCCCATCCATTATCCGTTGTTTATGCAAATATACATTCTCTTGCAGACATGTGCGTAAAAAGGTATGGATGACAGGGGCGAGTAAATATGGTTTACTCATTCCATTTTGTTTATATATTAACAAGCTTCTGCTCGCGGCATCGCTCGCGTTAAGAAGTATTATTTTTCATTCCCTATATTATCCCCTTAGGGGTGGATTTATAAAAATAATTTCTTAGGGTACATATTCGTAATATTTATTCATGCAAAGCCTCAGCCCGATCGGTTTAAAATTGACAAAGTTTCATTCAAATTTTCATTCCCTTTTTTATCCTCTTAGGGATGGAATTTATCAAAATGCTTTCCTAGGAGATGCCTATGTCATAGTATCTTTATGCATGCACAGTCTCAGCCAGATTGGTTTAAAATTGACAAAGTTTCATACACATTTTCATCCCCAATTTTATCGCCTTGGGGGTAGAATTAATAAAAATCCTTTCTTAGCGGATGCTTGCATTATAGTATCTACCTGTGTGTAGAATTTCAGCTCGATCTGTCCAGTGGTTTAGCTGTTAGTTGATAGATCACTATGTCAGTCAGTCAGTCAATAATCTTTGAGTTATATATATTAAGATTTCATATATTATATTATATTATTTAACGCTTAATAATATTATTATAGGTTATTATGTGTATTAAAGATGATGGTAGATGAAAGTACTTGTAATATTTACTCGTTAAAAGCACCCTTGCGTGGGAAGGTATAAGATCTTTTATTCATTGAGTGCCACTTAGTTCAGAGTAAGAGTGGGTGGGAATTATTGTGATGGTGGTTTTTAGGGTTCCGTGGTTTTATAATTGACAAAATGTCCACTGCTTAAAATATTACACTAATTTTCCCCAGTTATGACTTTTGGGGTTCTGACCATCTGCATCCCAGACTTAAATAATATTTCAAAATTTAGGTCCACAAAACGAGTACCTTTTTATACAGACGACGGGAAAAACTTCCCGTGAACATTTAGACGAATATTTATTTATAAGCCAACCATGTTTGTGCCAAACATCAACAAGTTACATATATAAGTAACTAGCTTTTGCCCGGCGCTTCGCCGTTAAATCGGATGAAAACTTATTCTGTTTTCATACCAGGAAAGTGAGCCATCCACTTGGTAAACACTGCAACACTGCTTCTTCTTTTCTTATTTAAGCTTTAAGGGGCCGGTTGCAAAAACGAATATGCAAGATTTTTGTTCATGACAAATAGCCATCACACTTGTTTTTAGCTTTCTACCTTGTAACTGTTTAAAACTTATAAAGAAAAATTATGTATACATATATATATCACTATACATAGAATACGCCCCAAGTTAAAAAATTTTGGAGTCTTTTCAAAAAACGGATCCCTCTCCCCCCTCCCCCCAATTTAAAAGGTTCTGGGGTCATTTTGTGGATATATATATATATATTATAATATATATAATATATAATATATAATATACATAGGCTTCCACACCTTTAAAGGTTTTGGGGTCTATTTCCGAAAAAAAACTATCATATATATATATATGTTTTTTTTCGGAAAAAGATAATTCAACACTACAACACTGCATCTTCCTTCCTAATTTAAGGGCTTTAAGGGCCGTTGCAAAAACTTCAATATGCAAGATTTATTGTTCATGACAAATAGCCATCATACTTATTTTTAGCTTCCTACCTTGTAAACGTTTAATTCTATCTAGGTCATTTTGTGGTATATATGAACTATACATAGGCTTCCCCCACACCTTTAAAGGCTTTGGATCTTAAAAAAAAACATATACATCACTAATTCATATATTTTATTATATATCAAAATAAAGGTTTTGGGTTAAAATATCTGAACAAATTATGTATATATTATTATATATACATATATACATATATACACCTAAGTAGGATTCTACCTCCCCTAACTTTACAAGGTTTTGGTGTCCATTTCCGAAAAAAAAACATACTATCATATCTAATCATCTATAAAATACATATATAATCCTAAGTAGGATTCTCCTTCCCTATATATATTAAATATTATATATATATATATTATAATATATTCTAGGTTACCTACTATTAACATACCAAGTTTCAATTAAATCTACCTTAAAACTGCGATAATCGGATATGATACTTCTTCCCCTATTTGAATTCTAATATATATATATATATAATAATATATATATATAATATATATATAATTATATCTATATCATATATAATATATATTTCTAGGTTACCTACTATCAAATACCAAGTTTCAATAAAATCTACCTTAAAACTGCGAAAATCGAATATGACACTTCCTCCCCTATTTGAAGGGTTTGGGGGTGGATTTTTGAAAAAAAATCGGATATGATACTTCTTCCCCTATTTGAAGGGTTTGAGGGTGGATTTTGAAAAAAACAATATGCCATATTTTTGTTTTGACAAACAGTCCGCATACCACCAATTTCAGCGTCGTACTACAAAAATTGCGGAAGTTCATACAAACTTCAACCCCCATTTTAGGGGAGTGGGGTGAAAACTGGACAAAAGTAGCTATAACCTATCCTAGGTTACCTACTATCAACATATCAAGTTTCAATAAAATCTACCTTAAAAACTGCGAAAAATCGAATATGACACTCCTCCCCTATTTGAAGGGTTTGGGGTGGATTTTGGAAAAAAAAATTTGCCAATTTGTCGTTTCTGACAAATAGTCCGCCAACCAAATTTCAGCGTCGTACTACAAAGAATTGCGGAATGTTCCATACAAACTTCCAACCCCCATTTGAGGGTTGTGGGGTGAAAACGGACAAAAAGTAGCCTAAAACTATTCTAGGTTACCTACTATCAACGTACAAGTTTCAATAAAATCTACCTAAAAACTGCGAAAAATCGAAAATAACACTTCCTCCCCTATTTGAAGGTTTGGGGGTGGATTTTGAAAAAAATATGCATATTTTTTTTTGTGACATATAATCGCATACCAAATTTCAGCGTCGTACTACCAAAATTGCAGGATGTCCATACAAACTTCCAACCCCATTTAGAGGGTTGTGGGGGTGAAACGGACAAAAAGTAGCCTAAAATATTTAGGTTACCTACTATCAACGTACCAAGTTTCAATAAAATCTACCTTAAAAACTGCGAAAATCGAAAATAACACTCCTCCCTATTTGAAGGGTTTGGGGGTAGATTTTGGAAAAAGAAATTTTGCCAATTTGTCGTTTCTGACAAATAGTCCGCAAAACAATTTCAGCGTCGTAACTACAAAAATTGCGGAATGTTCCATACAAACTTCCAACCCCATTTGAGGGAGGGGGGGGGGTGAAATCGGGATAAAAAGTAGCCTTAAACCTATTCTAGGTTACCTACTATCACATACCAAGTTTCAATAAAATCTACCTTAACCCATTAACGCCCAAACGAAAACCAGTCTAAATTTTCGGTATTTTTTATTAATTTACGCTATAAAACACGTTCTATAATGATAATATAAAAGAAAAAAATCAAAAACAAAGTCATAAGGTACATTTTTAGGGGTGTACTAAGTTTAGTACAATGGGCGCTTAGGAGTGGGAATGAGCGAAACATACTCTGTCCAGGCACAATGTTTTCTGAAACTTTACACAAGTTGTTTTGACTCTTTAAGAGCACACAGAACATATAAGCTGGTTTGGCAGTTTTTCCGGAATAAAATCCTATATTTTTTATTGTTGTCTATCGATCACAAAGGAAGAGTGTCTTCTGTCATTTGCTGTTTACCGGCTCAAATACTTATATGCTACGAGTATATGCCTGCAGAATGCTAGCTGATCTATCCGTTGATCGGGGTTTGCCATTGAGTACAGTCGCCATTCATTTGATCCAATCCGGTAAAGTCCTACAGATTGATCCATCTGACCAACCCCTCCCATCCCTTTGTTGTAGTTTTGGAACACATCGACATCTATTTTTTGTATTTTCGTGGAACACCATCGTTTGACTCTTCTTATCGGTTCTAAAGTGTCAAAATTTGTTCCAATTGTACACAAATTATCTTGCCATCTCATCAATTAGATTTCGTTTGTCTTATCAAATCTGTGGTCATGTTCAGCTCTAAGCTATGTTCTCGCATCTTATATGTAATCAAGGGGCACCTCTTGGTTCTATTTTCATGTAAAGTTGTAGGAGCTTTGTAACCAAGCCTCTTTAGGTCAAGCAGTAGATCGTAATCAGCATAAAGTTAGCAAAATAAATTGTCGGCGTTTTGTTTAGCAGTCTTCGCAACGCGAGAACAAGAGGATTGGAGAACCAAGAGGTTGTCTCAGAAGGTTTTCCACAAAATACATCAAATGTAACGATAGCCACGTTGCTAGTCAACGTCCAATCACGGTATCCTAATGCACTGGCCTGCCCATTATAAATTGCTAAGCTGAATGATGACCGTAGTACTTGACCAATGATTCGTCAACCGATAAATGTTTATGTGACATTCCAAATTGACAAAAACATCTTTTACATCACTGCTCATGCCGTGTTGTCGCTGTTCTATTCATAATCGATGGGAGTGGTACGTCTGCGAGTAACTTCTATATAACCAGGAACATCTTTAGGTAATTCTTGTTGATAAAGGTTACCTCACCATCTTCATATGTGACAGCGTCTGAATTAGGTGGTAGCATAATCACTCCGTAAGTGGCTTCATCATCACTATCTTGTCTAAAAATATCTTGTGGCTTCTTGTAAACCAATGTACGTTTTCATGTTTGAAGACTCATTTGTAGAAATTTTGTAATTATATTTGGTTTCCTGTTGTATCCTGATAACCCATAAAATAGTATCATAACATATATACAATGAAACAAATATAACGCATAAAATGTATGAACAAATATCTTAAAACTGTAATAGAAATGTCTTCTATACTATCGCCAAATTACATGCCATGCGCCCATTGTACTAAACTTAGTACAGCGGCATTTGGGGTGTTATAGCATAAAGGGATTTATATGAAGTCAGCTTTTTTATGTTATTTATGTAAGTTTAGGATACAACGAAGTTAACCACCTACGTTTTTAAGATTTTGTGTAACTTAACCCTTGTACAATAAATTAATGAGTACTAACCGGGAGAAACGAAATAATTAGTGACACAAAATCGTAGATTACCCTCACATTATTTCAAAATTACATATATTTTTATCTAAGCACCTAATGCATGGACCTATGTTGGCTATATGTAATAATTACTAGGGTTAAAAAACTCACACAGATTTTTTTATCGTCCCTTAAAGTTGTGTACTATTTATAGTACGGCGGGCGTTAATGGGTAAAGTACTTTTATCAACCAGTCTCTGTGGCATATTAATTGGTAACCTGTAAGTCACTTCTAGTTTGAACACAGTACTCTGTTTGTAAAGGAAAAGGAAAACATCGCGAGGAAACCTGCGCACGCCTGCGACGGGCTTCAAAGGTGTGCACTTCGATAGAGTATATCATCGAATGTGTGTTAAGTCGGCTAATTCGTACTGGACCCGCGTCTAAGGCCAATACACCGTATACGGGTAAGCTAGTGTCCCTCGGTAGGGACGTTTAATGAGCTGATGATGATTCTATGATTTTACTTTTTGTATCAACCTTCAACCTGGGCACAGCTATTCGAAGAGGCGTGTATCTTTGTTTTTTAACAAGGCTAGTTTATTCATTTTATATAATTCTGGAGGTAACAGGGGTAACTTCGCTAAACTCTACTTAGGTAAATTTCATGAAATTCCCCAGACAAAGTTTAAACGATCCGACGCAGGCCTCTCAAATGCAAATCGCTCATCTAATGAAATGTTTTAAAAACTAAGCTAATGTGAACTCGTTGTTTTGTTTGAGCAACCTCGTATAGAACCAAAAGCTATAGGAGTAGCTGTAGAATGCTATAATTTAGTTGTTTGATTTTGCAATGAGCGTTAGAAAATAATGATGTTTCAGGTATGTGTCGTGTAGTTGTGATAAAGATACGTGATAAGTAACTTCCTCGGGTCTTAATTGAATAAATTATTTTTTCATTTAAATTTTATGAGGAGATCGGGCTGTATAACACGAGTAAAATGCATATTATAGACGCTCCATTTGGTGTAATGGTTGAGACGTCGACGGCCACTACACCAAGGGTACCCGGTTCGATACCCGGGCACTACACATATTTGTGTGCATAAACATGTCTGTTTGTAATGGTCTGGGTGTTTTCTATGTATGGTATGTATGTATTTACAAAAAAAAACATATAAGTATGTTTATCACCCGTAATACAAGCTTCCCGCTTAACTTGGGGGCTAGACGGCGTTGTGTGAATGTCAGTGGAAACTTATTTATTTATAAAAAGACTGGTGTGAAAGACTATCATTCTTAGATACAAGCCTGCACCAATGACAGAATATGCCTTCTCAAATACTGAGAACTCGAGCATATATTGTCGACCACCCATCAATGACTAACCATTGCAGTAATCGCACGAAATCTTATGGCCAGTCGTACGCCATCAGGCTTCATTGAAAATCATAATAACAAATACGTTCTCCAAATCGTGATAATAACAAAAGACTACGTGTGACTGCTCGTCTGATAATTTTAGCTAACGATGAATTTCAATACTTAATTCGATTAGAACTATTATGCTGTATGTGTGATAGTATGACTATTAAACAATTATTAACACAAAGTTAAATAGTCCAAACAAATCGAAACAATGACAGTCACAAAATGGGACTAGCAATGTATCAATTATACTCGTATCTGCATCGAAATTGTTCGTTTGAATCGAATAGTTTAGCTAGCTTTGCTAAATTACTAAACAAAAGATATTCGTGATAAAAAATTGACTTTGGGCTATAATTTTATAAATACACAAGGTATCTTTTACCATTCTTCAGCATGCTCTTTTTACGTGCTTCAAGGATAATTAATTTTTATGAGAGTTTGAAAGTCCCCGTGTTGATTATTACGAAAAATAACAGAACCGAAAACAATTAGGAAATATCTCAAACGGCGAAAAAATACTTATTTTTATATGGGTTCAATATATTAATTGCAAATATAGTTAATTTATATTATCCCAAAGCTATGCTGGGTGGAACATCATAAGTAGATAAATACATTGAAAATATTTTCATACCATACCATAGACGTCGCGTCGTGAGCGTCGGTGGCTCAGAGGTGTGGACTGTCGCCTTCCTACAGGGAGGGCTGAGGTTCAAATCCCGACCGTACCAATGTATTTTCGAATTTTCGAAAAATATGTACGTTATCCGACGCTCTTATGGTGAAGGAAACATCGTGAGGAAACCTTCATGCACGCCTGCGAAGAGATTCGAAGGTTGTGTGTGCAGTCGTCCAATCCGCACTGGGCCCTCGTGGACGACTAAGGCCTAATCACCCTATACGGGTAGGCTCGTGTCCCTCGGTGGGGACGTTTAATGAGCTGATGATGATGATGATGACACCATAGACATAATAGGATACACAAATAGATTTAAAATGTACTGCAACATAAGTAATGATACTTAAAATAGGTGAAATGGCAATTCTTTTTAGTCAAGTTTTTTGACTCAATAAAACTGAACGTATATGGTAATCACAGGCGACGAGGAACATTTACTAGCGAGCCAAATAGCCATACCAAACTCTATACACTAATCCAAGTGCTATGAGCCATAAAGCTTGAAAATGGCAGTCATATAAAATATATTATATAACATAATAGGCGCAAACTCGTCAGGCCAAAGCAGTCGTATTGAATAAATTATTAGACTGAAGAATTCTGGTCTCTTAACTGCGCCAAGTTTCACGTAATTTTTATACGCATTATAAATATTGAAGCGGCAGTCCGTATTTTATTGCGATAGTCAAGCGGAGTGAGCGTCGATGGCTCAATGGTGTGAACTGTCACCGTCCTACCGGGAGGGCTGAGGTTCAAATCCCGCCACGTACCAATCTGTTTTCGAATTTTCGAAAATACATGTGTTAGTCCGGCGCTCTTATAGTGAAGGAAAACATCGTGCGGAAACCTGCGCACGCCTGCGAAGAAATTCAAAGGTTGTGCGTGAAGGTTGCCCAACCCGCTCTGGGCCCGCGTGGACGACTAAGGCCTAAACACCCTATACAGGCAGGCTCGTGCCCCTCGGTGGGGACGTTCAATGAGCTGATGATGATGATGATGATCCAAGTGAAGTGAAGGACAAGGCTGCTTGTAAAATTCCATAAGCTACCCGTTTCTAACTTGACTACCCATTTGGTGTAGCGGTTGAGACGTCGGCTGCTACGCCAAGGGTTCCGGGTTCGATCCCCGGGCTGTTTGTAATGGTCTGGGTGTTTTCTATGTATAATATGTATGTATTTACAAATATAAACAAATACGTTCACGCTTATCTTGGGGTTTGATGGCGCTGTGTGAATGTCTGTTAATATTTATTTATTATTGGCGTTTAGACATCAAAATCTTGCAGTTTGCTGCTGGACATACATCTCCCGTACTTTGTGCCAGATATCCCGGCACGCCATCTCCACTGACTTTTTTAATGAGATTTTCTATTTCCATGTAATCTTTTACATATTTATAAAATGGGAGAGCAGTGTATTATTTACCGTTTTTTAAAGAAGCGTACAATTAACAGCTCTTCTATGATTGGTCAAAACTTTTAGTATCTTGCGGAAGGATATTCGTTTATTTATAATATTACCACGAGACGTTTAAAATTAATAAATTAACGAAAATGTAGGCGTAATACATATATCATAATCTTTGGTGTAATATTCTTCGAAAGTAAAAGTTTTATGTCGTTGCGTCTTTCTGTCTATCTGTCGTCGCCGAACGACTGGACCGATTTAGACGAGATTTTTGGGCAGTTAGCTGATGTAATAAGGAACAACACAGGCTACTTTTATTTAAGAAAAATAATGTATTTTAATATAATGTAGTGTAGAGCGTCGGTGGCTCAGTGGTGTGGACTGACGCTGGGAGGGCTGAGGTTCAAATCCCGACACGTACCAATGTATTTTCGAATTTTCGAAAATATATGTACGTTATCCGACGCTCTTACGGTGACGGAAAACATCGTGAGGAAACCTTCATGCACGCCTGCAAAGAGATTCGAAGGTTGTGTGTGAAGTCGTCCAATCCGCACTGGGACCGCGTGGACGACTAAGGCCTAATCACCCTGTACAGGTAGGCTCGTGCCCCTCGGTGGGGACGTTTAAGGAGCTGATGATGAATGTATTGTAGTCGTGTGAACTGCGCGCGGTTGCCGCGTGACTTACAGACACCATTGTATTATATTTTTATTGTAGGAGAATATTAAGGTAAGAGATACAGCGGGGCTAGGCCGTTATTCATATAAATAGCATGGTTAAAGCTTCAAAATTAAACAGTTGTCTTCTGCTACCAACCAGTTAAAAATAACCTTCTGAGGGGACAATTTTATTCATCGAGCTCGAGTTTGGCTCATTGCTTTGCCCAATAGTGATTGTTAACGACTTCCATACTAAACTCGCTCCATCTCAGAGCACGTCTCTTCCCCTAGGATAGTCTGTGCTCAAGAGTAAGCCCATCAGAAAAAAATAAACTTAGTGTCTAACGTGCGGTCAAAGTTCGGACTCAATGCACAATACGGTCAGGATGGTCCCCTGATGGCAAGTCATAAGCCTGACAATGACAAAGTGGCATTGAATGAGACCAACAAATTATAGACAGTTGTTATTCCCCATCAATGCCACACTGCACTCGTCACCCGAGAGACAACAGATGTTAGATCTCTTATACCCGGTAATTTCACTAACTACAGTTCCCTCATCCTGAGACACAGAAGTGCACACTTCTAATTCACGATACGAAATCTGGCATTGCAGTGGTACCTAACTAGACGACATAATACCGAGTTTATTATATTATTATTATTATATACCACCTAGTTAATAATATTTTTCTAATTTTTATAATAATTTTTTTTTTTGTGCGTCGGTGGCTCAATGGTGTGGACTGTCGCCTTCCTACCAGGAGGGCTGAGGTTCAAATCCCGACACGTACCAATGTGTTTTCGAATTTTCGAAAATATATGTACGTTATCCGACGCTCTTACGGTGAAGGAAAACATCGTGAGGAAACCTTCATGTACGCCTGCGAAGAGATTCGAAGGTTGTGTGTGAAGTCGTCCAATCCGCACTGGGCCCGCGTGGACGACTAAGGCCTAATCACCCTATACGGGTAGGCTCGTGCCCCTCGGTGGGGACGTTTAATGAGTTGATGATGATAATAATATTTTTCTATCATCCATTCGTCGACAGAACATTAAAATAGTTGCATAATTTGCACGATCGTAAACCAAACAAAGCATAAAGTTTTCATTGATGCTAGAGGCACTGATTCAGTGTTCCTTTGGCGTTTCGTTAGCCATTGTAAAGTTCGTCTATGTATAATCTTTATAAATACTTTACGAGAATTCTTCTTCTTTTGCAATAGCTTTAAAACAAGTTCACTTTCTATGAAAAACAACTTGCGAGATCGTGTAAAATATCAGCTGCGTGGATGCATAAATCTTATTTAATTTTATCACTTTAATTGGTATACTTATGTTATAATTATAGTTGAAATTAAAAGCTCAAACAGGAAGAAATAACAAGCTACTAGAAATTTAAATTGCAATTCCTAAATTTACATTTGCACTGTGGTCTCCTAATGGAATCTTTTTCGTAACTAAGAGTAACACTTTCACCATTACATTAACTGATCGTTGTAGTCCGCTACTTGACTTTTGACTGTAAAAGGTTTGCCGTAACCTTGACGATTCGTAGGCAAAGTGGAGATAGCAATGCATTTGATGTGCGACGACCCAATTAGCGTAATGGTTACGTCGTCGGCCTCTACCCCAAATGGTACCGGTTCGATCCCCAAACAGTACAAACATTTGTGTGCATGAACATGTCTGTTTGTACTGGTCTGGGTGTTTCTGTGTATAATATGTATGTTTTTATAAAAAAGTATATAAGTATGTTTATCAGTGGTTTAGTCACCATATTACAGGCTTAAAAGTTTTGTTTGGGGCTAGGTGGCGCTGTGTGAACGTTGATAGATATTTATTTTAAAACTTCATTTAAATGAAAGAATCCCACTACCCATTGCTACTAGTAATTGTTTTGTTTCAAAGCCACTTATATTATAAGTCAAAATTTATAAACTAGATGACAAACAAGCTTTGCGTTCAACAATTTCACAACAGATAGGAAAAAGGATAACGATTAGTTATGAATAAATTAACAAAACAAAATTTTATAACGATACAACACAAATATTTCTTTAATTAAGGACAAATGGAAATGTAATTGACGCAAACATTTTGCCATTCCCGTCTCGGCATCCGATTGTTGTCGATACAGATTCGTGCTCGTAATCGAACCTTTATTGCTTTCTATGAACGGCGAATTCCACAAGTTCCAATCAAAATACAAAGAGACAAGGCTACAGATATTTTGTATATTACGAGCTTGTCAAGTAGCTGCTAGGTTATGCTCAAGACTTGGTTTTTAAAATGGTGTATGCTATATTTTTTAAATTGTTCATTTTAACGTTAAGTAGGTGGTCAGTTGCATTAGTATATTAACAACAATTAAAAGTTCTTCATAAGTTCAGTGGTAAAAAAAACTTGAACTAACTGCACTTCACATAAATATTTTACATAATATCCTAGAATAAATAAATAAATATCTACTGACATTCACACAGCGCCATCTAGCCCCAAGTTAAGCGTTAAGCCTGTATTAGGGGTACTAAACAACGGATAAACATACATATATATATATATATTTATATATATATTTGTAAATACATACATATTGTACATAGAAAACACCCAGACCATTACAAACAGACATGTTCATGCACACAAATGTTTGTACTGCCCGGGGATCGAACCCGGAACCCTTGGTGTTGCGGCCGACCTCTCAACCGCAACACCAAATGGGTCATCGAATAAGGAAAGCATAATTACGACCCATTTGGTGTTTCGGTTGAGAGGTCGACTGCAACACCAAGGGTTCTGGTAATAGTCTGGGTGTTTTCTATGTATAATATGTATGTATTTACAAAAAAATATATAATTAAGTTTATCCGTTGTTGAGTACCCATAATACAGGCTTCACGCTTAACTTGGGGCTAGATGGCGCTGTGTGAATGTCAGTGGATATTTATTATATTATTATTTATAATGAGTTCCTTATCCCTTAGAAACAAGTCAGAAAAATAAGCTTTTGATATGATATGAGCATAATTTACTTTGGATTTGACTATGTGGATGCTTCTTGATCTAGATTTTGCCGCCTGTAATGATGATGACGACTAAATATAGATCTTTATTTATTTATTTAATCTTTATTGCACACATACATTATGCACAAAGGCGAACTTAATGCCATGTGGCATTCTGTACCAGCTAACCTTTGGATATGCAGAGAAAGACAAAATAGTGCGGCGAGAAAAGAAGAGAAAAGAAAAAAAAAATAACACTAGCAAAAAACTAAAAATAAATAATATATATTCATAATTATATATATATATATATATTAAAATGAATATATATAATACATAACTACATAATATATATTTTACTATTACACATATATAATAAATATCATAAAAAGTAAAATGAAAAATGCAAAGCAATAAAAAGCATGAGTAGGATAACCAATGAGATTTTTAATATGAAGTAAAGAAAGACTTACGAGTTACGTTGAAGAATAAATAACCTAACTCTTTTCTTAAAAGAAAACTTTGATGGAGCTGATCTAATATCCATAAGCAATTCATTCCTTAGCCGAGTGACTTGTATGGTAAAAGATTTAGTCAGAAAGTTAGTGCGGTGCAGGGGATCCCATACGAAGATTGTCAGAAGAGCGAAGTGACCGACTATGAGTTTGAGACAGAAAATGAAACTTTTCCCTGAGATACGAAGGAGAAAGGCGGTCGTTGAGAATAGAATAAAGGGTGCAAAGTAATCTTACATTTCGGCGCTGACGGATAGGGAGCCATTTAAGAAATCTTTAGTATTACTTTAAATAATGTCTATTACCATAACAAATGAATATTTATTTTTTATATTTGTAATTCATCTGTAGTGTTTATTATAGATAATCTTAACTATACGCTTAACAATTCCACATCGAGAACCCAAGTAGATGCTGGTCTGGAATTAATTTTAGACTAAGCTACTACTTCTTGGAATTTATTGTGCTCAGGCGTCCACATACGAGGCAAGTCCATTAACGGATAACGTTCTCGAAGATGGACTGGCACATCGGGGTGAGTGGGGATTTGTTTTTTGAAAAACATACTTGGTTCAATGCATTTTAAGTTCATTGCCGGGAAGATTTGATGCAGTTTTATATTTCAATTTACGATATAATTTAGTTTAATTATTCGAAGCAGAAGATCAAACGTGGATGAATTGTTTTTATACAATAACGGGTATACGAGCAAACTGCTTATCTACCTAATCGTAAATGATGTCGTCGCCCATAAACACTTGTAATACCAGAGGGTACGGAAAACCACTGCCGGCCAATTATATATGAAATAACGTTTGAATAACGTTGGTAGCAATTGAAGGTTAAATAAAAAATACTGAACATATTAACATTGCCCTATACAATGCGTATGCCGTATCCAATAACACTAATTACAAGAAAAAAATCTTCAGTAAGTCAGTCAAATGTAGATATACAAACAATCAACAAAGTTTAAATCTGAAACTATTTTAAAGAATAGTTTGGTATTGAAATTATTTACAATATAAGAATAGTAAGTTATTCGTATACTTGGGTACACATTTACTAGGTAGTAGATTCGATACTAAGTCGTCTACCTAGACGACCTGCCTCGGTACCACCGCAGTGCTAGATATCATCCCGTAAATAAAATAGGAGTGCTTTGCACTTCTGTGTTTCGGGATGATATTACTGTAGCTAGTAAAATTACCAGGTATGAGAGACCTAGAACCTGGTCTCGGGTGACGAGCAATTTTACTAAAAAAGACTAACTACTGAGTTTCTTGCTGTATTCTTCTCAGTAAACAACAACAGTCTGAACCATTGGTTGAATCAAATTTGACTTTCATGAGTGTTCTTTAAGGACCTAAATTGAATAAATATATTAAAATTTTGATTGAGTGCGGCATTAATGGCTGCTCTGTCATAGTCAGGCATATCACTTACCATCGAGTGAGCGTTCTGACCGTCCTGTTCACCATTTGGACATAAGAAGTGAGGTTCATAGTGACACGCTTTATTCTCTCTTCAACCTATCACAGTCCACTGCTGGACATAGGTCTCCACCATTTTGCGCCAGATATCCCGATCCTCCGCTTTTCTCATCCAGCTTTCACCAGCGACTTTTCGCAAGTCGTCGGTCCATCGGGCCGAAGGGCGTCCTACGCTACGCTTGCCAAGACGCGGTCTCCACTCCAGAACTCGTCTGCTCCAACGGCTAATTATTTGACACGCTTTTGCCGTGACAAATTATGCGTAAAATAAATGCAACTTGCAAAACAAAATGTTGTCTCGCTAAATTTAAGCAGACTCGGTCTGTACGCTTTGTTTGACCGTAAACTACAAACGCCGACGGACTAAATTAATTTGCCTTTAATATTAATTTTAGTTTCGGTTTGTTGTAAGTAATTTTGTATTGTATTAGTTTTAGAGTGCTCATTTTAAAATAGGATAATTTTATTTACAAGCACTGCTCAAACGTTTTGTGTTTTTTTTATTAATGTAAATATTTACCTTAAATTGTAAGTTTTGTTTAGATTTATGTGATTTTACGGTTATATGATTCGAGTTGATATTAATTTTTCAAAGGCCAAATTGAGTAAATAAGTGTTTATTTAAAAAACAAACTGAATTAAGGAATTTTATCTCGTTTTGAAGACATCACTATGAATCTTCGCTTTGATATTATAACGTGGGCCTCTAGCATACCCTTGTTAGATTTACCAAATGTTTTGTTCAATGGAGTTTTCATTCTAATTAATCATTTCGGCTGTAGTTATTGAATATTCTCAAAAATATTTTTTATCAAAATATATTTCAATGAATGTCCTAAGTTGATCGGGTTATTTGTGAATAATGTACGGTAGATAAAAGCACAAACCATAAAGAATATGAATATTTTTTACATCACGCAACTTAATTATAAGTCCTGAAATAAGTTGTCTCTGTTGTGATTCATTGGAACTCGTCACAATTTGGACTTTAACACACTCTGGTAATAAACCATATCCGCACACGGTTGGCTTTTTAATACGGACATAAATACTATTGAAGTCATAGGGTTGCTTCGTAAGAGGAATGAATTTAATATACTTTAGATTTAAATTAAAATAATCTTCTTATAAAGAGCGTCGGTGGCTTAATGGACTGTCGCCTTCATACCGGGAGGACTGAGGTTCAAATTCCGACACGTACCAATGTGTTTTCGAATTTTCGAAAATATATCGCTCTTAAGGTGAAGGAAAACATCGTGAGGAAACCTTCATGCACGCCTGCGAAGAGATTCGAAGGTTGTGTGTGAAGTCGTCCAATCCGCACGAGGTCCGCGTGGACGACTAAGGCCTAATCACCCTATACGGGTAGGCTCGTGCCCCTCAGTGGGGACGTTTAATGAGCTGATGATGATGATGAATCTTCTTATAAGTACTTATGTTAACAATATCTACAAATGTCCATTTCTGTGTCTTACAATACAAAACTAGGGCGACATTTCTCATTGAAATATATTGAAAATATTACTTACGGGATCGACTTGTTACCTTGTTAGTGATATTTAAAAAAAAATAATTCGCTTACAATGGAAGAGGGCCATTTATGTTACAGCATCGCCATGCATCACCAATCCGTACTTGCCGCCGCCAGTACGGATTGGTGTGTATTATTGGTACCACCTTACCATCCTTAGATATTAGACGGCACATTTGAACATGCCATTCGAATACGTAGAGACTCATTAAGGGACTCGAGATAGCATTTTCGGTCACCTATCCGACGACTGACCATTGCAATAGTTACTTGACATGTGCGATCAAGAATTACTCTACCCTATACACCATCGGCAACACAAATTCTATGCAAAACGATCAAAAACTATGACCAGAGACCACTTTCATACCACTTTTCTAGGATTTAGACTCGGTACTGAATTGTCCAGGTAGGTACCACCGCAGTAACAGATATCATCCCGTGAAATAGAAGTGTTTTGCACTTCTGCGTTTCGGGATGAGGGCACTGTAGCTAGTAAAATTAACAGGTATAGGAGACCTAACATCGGTTGTTTTGAGAGACGGGCGCATTGCGGCATTGATGGAGAATAATAACTATCTTTTGTTGGTTTCATTCAATGTCACTCTGTCATCAGGCGTATCACTTACCATCAGTTAAGCGTCCTAACCGTCCTGCGCACTTTGTTTTATAAAAAGCTCAAGATAAGTCTTGTACGAGTACAACATGACACACAGCTGAAACCCCTGAACGCTTCAATACAGTCACGTACAATATTGCGGAAGCGATACGCGTCCTAATTTAAACTTCACATTGGCTCGCTGATGGCAAAGTGACAGCTCTAAGTAAGCGCATCACGGGATTACCTGACGAGTTTAGAATTATATCCACTGACATTCACACAACACCATTTAGCCCAAAGTTAAACGTGAAGCTTTTAGTATGGGTACTAAACAACGGATAAACCATAGATATAGGTTATACAAGGTACACAGAGGCGCTACAATTCTAAGTCTATGAGTTAAACATACATAATATAATACAAAAAAGAATAGATATTGTATCCTTTTTTGTATTATATTTTAAAAAACACCCAGACCAATACAAACAGACGTGTTAACACACACAAATGATTGTACTGCCCGTGGATCGAATCCTCGGTTATGTTGCCAACGTCTCAAATATTACATGAAATGGGACGTCAAATGCTTTACTCTTTAAACACGATAACTATTGAAATCGATATTTATAATAAAACCAAAAGAAATTTGTATTATTTATTTGTAATCCTATTGGATTCCACTAAAAATCTTTTTCTGAAAGCTGACTTGAGTGAAATGGGTAGGCCATTTGGACAACTTAAAAACATAATTATTCGTCAGCAAATTTGAGAACAAAACTTCTCATTGATACTAGTACTCTACGTTCTACCCATGTTCATTTAAATACCTACCTTTTGCAAAAATTATCTAACATAACAGCTAAATCATCATCTATACAGTAGACTCAGAAATTGAAGATGAGTGTCATTCTCTCCAATAATACGAATACGAATATTTATATTTTAGAGCGTCGGTGGCTCAGTGGTGTGGACTGTCGCCTTCTTACCGGGAGGGCTGAGGTTCAAATCCCGACACATACCAATGTATTTTCGAATTTTCGAAAAATATAATCCGACGCTCTTACGGTGAGGAAACCTTCATGTACGCCTGCGAAGAGATTCGAAGGTTGTGTGTGAAGTCGTCCAATGCGCACTGGGGCCGCGTGGATGACTAAGGCCTAATCACCGTATACGGGTAGGCTCGTGCCCCTCGGTGGGGACGTTTAATGAGCTGATGATGATGATATTTTACAAAGGCATAATCAACATTTAATAACTACCATTAAAAACAAAAGTCGATACTGAATTTCATTTGGCTTAACCACTATTTTGACCAAAATTACTTCTGAATGCAGATCTACTCCGTTTTTTTCTCATCTATCGATCAGTGTATTTTAAATCCTCAAATTAACAAAAAAAATTCGCTTGCGTCGTCGATACAGTGTCAGTGTTAAATCTTTCCCAATTGTGCAGCTTGAATACATCCTAAAGCAGCTGTAAACTGTTTCGGAGATATAACATTTCCCTGTCTCACACTTCAGTGCTGTTGGATAAGTTATGTAAGCTGTTCTTGAACCTACTAAAGAGTAGTTGCAAGAACTTCTACTTTGTGGATAAAATATTTAGTAGTGAAAAGGTGCTTTTTCATTTCATCACACACATTTATAGTCAAGCTTGCAAAATTATGGCAAAAAGCTTCAGGCTCAATGTAGAGTTACGGGGTAAATATTAAAAACACTGTCCTAAAATTTAAGTATTTGATAAATCAATTACATACATCAACAAACATATTTTCATTTAAATAAAACATTTACCATAACTCGAGCTAGTGCCTCACAAAGGAGTTGAATTTTTATCAATGAAAATCGAATACGTACGCAGCGGCACGTACGATATTGGCTTTCCGTCGGCCATGCTTTCACCTGAACGACGATTCACGATCCCAAATCGTCATAAAATAACATTATCAAAGTTTACTCGTAGCTTTGAAACATCCATTTGAGCGGGTGTAAGTATTGATTTATGCTACTTTAGTATAATCGAACATTGGATTTAGCGCCTGATAAAATTGTATGCGCAATCAAAGCTTGAAGTGATATTGCTTAATTTTATAGAATAATAGTTACTGATTTACTTAAACAGCACAGTTTACTGCATTAGTTAACTCGATCCTCTTTAAAAATAGCCTTTAGCGACTCCATCTATAGCGAGCTGTCCCACGCAATAACATCTTTAAGAAGATTAGGCTGTGAACTAGCACTTAGATCTAGTACGGATTGGTTGGATGCTCACAACTCTTGTCCTTAGACAGTAACTGGGCTCAACGGCTAAACGTACATTTCCCGAACACGTAAGGTCTTGCGGTAAGATTTGTTTGGTTGCTACGATAATTGATTGACTGACGCGATCATCAAATACTAAGGGGCTACGCCATGGAGCTTTTGTAATATGCCTTGTGGCGGTCTCCCATTTATAGCATAGTTATATAATAGCAACATAATATATAAGATGTTGAATATTTGTAACATTTCTTATGTTAAAGTAAACCTATTCAAATAATATAAATTAAATATAACTTACGATCTATGTATCTTACATTCTAAATTAATGTACAAAAAACTTAAAATAAAATATCGAATTACTAGCACTAATTAACACATACCATAAATATTGTAATTATATTTTATTAATATATATTGTTTATATTTAACATTGTCATAATATATTAAACTTGGGTACGGTATTGTATTTAATATNGACGACTGACCATTGCAATAGTACTTGACATGTGCGATCAAGAATTACTCTACCCTATACACATCGGCAACACAATTCTATGCAAAACGATCAAAACTATGACCAGAGACCACTTTAATACCTATTTTTCTAGGATTTAGACTCGGTACTGAATTGTCCAGGTAGGTACCACGCAGTAACAGATATCATCCGTGAATAGAAGTGTTTTGCATTTCTGCGTTTCGGGATGAGGGCACTGTAGCTAGTAAATTACCGGGTATAGGAGAACCTAACATGTTGTTTTTTGAGAGACGGGCGCATTGCGGCATTGATGGAGAAATAATAACTATCTTTTGTTGGTTTCATTCAATGTCACTCTGTCATCAGGCGTATCACTTACCATCATTTAAGCGTCCTAACTGTCTCCTGCGACTTTGTTTTATAAAAAGCTCAAATAAGTGTTGTACGAGTACAACATGTCACACAGCTGAAACCCTGAACGTTTCAATACAGTCACGTACAATATTGGAAGGATACGCGTCTAATTTAAACTTACATTGGCTCGCTGATGGCAAAGTGACAGCTCTAAGTGCGCATCACGGATTACCTGACGAGTTTAGAATTATACCACTGACATTCACAAACACCATTTAGCCCAAATTAAACGTGAAGCTTTAGTATGGTACTAAACAACGGATAAACCATAGATATAGGTTATACAGGTACACAGAGGCGCTACAATTCTAAGTCTATGATAACATACATAATATAATACAAAAAAGAATAGATATTGTATCCTTTTTGTATTATATTTAAAAAAAAACACCAGACAATACAAACAGACGTGTTTAACACACACTAAATGATTGTACTGCCCGTGGATCGATCCTCGGTTATGTAGCCAAACGTCTCAAATATTACATGAAATGACACAAATTCTTTTCGTCTTTAAACACTAAACTATTGAACGATAATATAAAAACCAAAAGAAATTTGTATTATTTATTTGTAATCCTCATTGGATTCCACTAAAAATCTTTCTGAAAGCTGACTCAGTGAAATGGGTAGCCATTTGGACAACTTAAAAACATAATTATTCGTCAGCAAATTTGAGAACAAAACTTCTCTATTGATACTAGTACTCTACGTTCTACCCATGTTCATTTAAATACTACCTTTTGCAAAATTATCTATACAAACAGCTAAATCTCATCTATACAGTAGACTCAGAAAGAAGATGATGTCATTCTCTCCAATAATACGATATACGAAATATTTATATTTTAGAGCGTCGGTGGCTCAGTGGTGTGGACTGTCGCCTTCTTACGGAGGGCTGAGGTTCAAATCCCGACACATACCAATGTATTTTCGAATTTTCGAAATATATCGTCCGCTCTTACGGTGAAGGAAACCTTCATGTACCGCCTGCGAAGAGATTCGAGGTTGTGTGTGAAGTCGTCAATGCGCACTGGGGCCGCGTGGATGACTAAGGCCTAATCACCGTATACGGTAGGCTCGTGCCCTCGGTGGGGACGTTTAATGAGCTGATGAGATGATATTTTACAAAGGCATAATCAACTTTAATACATTAAAAACAAAAGTCGATACTGAATTTCATTTGGCTTAACCACTATTTTGACCAAAATTACTTCTGAATGCAGATACTCCGATCTATCGTGTGTATTTAAATCCTCAAATTAACAAAAAAATTCGCTTGCGTCGTCGATACAGTGTCAGTGTTAAATCTTTCCAATTGTGCAGCTGAATACATCCTAAAGCAGCTGTAAACTGTTTCGGAGATATAATTTCCCTGTCTCACACTTCGTGCTGTTGGTAAGTATGTTCTGTTCTTGAACTACTAAAGAGTAGTTGCAAGACTTCTACTTTGTGGATAAAATATTTAGTAGTGAAAAGGTGCTTTTCATTTCATCACACACATTTATAGTCCAAGCTTGCAAATTATGGCAAAAGCTTCAGGCTCAATGTAGAGTTACGGGGTAATATTAAAAACACTGTCCTAAAATTTAAGTATTTGATAAATCAATTACATACATCAACAAACATATTTTCATTTAAATAAACATTTACCATAACTCGAGCTAGTGCCTCACAAAGGAGTTGAATTTTTATCAATGAAAATCGAATACGTACGCAGCGGCACGTACGATATTGGCTTTCCGTCGGCCATGCTTTCACCTGAACGACGATTCACGATCCAAATCGTCATAAAATAAATTATCAGTTTACTCGTAGCTTTGAAATATCCATTTGAGCGGTGTAAGTATTGATTTATGCTACTTTATAATGAACATTGGATTTAGCGCCTGATAAATTGTATGCAATCAAAGCTGAAGTGATATTGCTTAATTTTATAGAATAATAGTTACTGATTTACTATACAGCACAGTTACTGCATTATTAACTCGATCCTCTTTAAAAATAGCCTTTAGCGACTCCATCTATAGCGAGCTGTCCCACGCAATAACATCTTTAAGAAGATTAGGCTGTGAACTAGCACTTAGATCTAGTACGGATTGGTTGGATGCTCACAACTCTTGTCCTTAGACAGTAACTGGGCTCAACGGCTAAACGTACATTTCCCGAACACGTAAGGTCTTGCGGTAACATTTGTTTGGTTGCTACGATAATTGATTGACTGACGCGATCATCAAATACTAAGGGGCTACGCCATGGAGCTTTTGTAATATGCCCTGGAATCTATCTCAAAATCGCGCATCAGATACGACGCTCGATTTGGCAATTAATAACTTAAGGAATATAGTTGAAAGTTCCACTAATTCATTATGAGTATGTACTTCATCATAAACCTTGTTAGAACTTGGGCGCAGCGGCTTAGACATTTGAAAACTTTTCAAGTCAATAGCCTGTAAATAAAGTAAATTTGTTGAATCGCTGAACGTCGCACTTGGCCCGCGGTTAGGACGTGTTTGATTTTCTTATTGTCTGTTAGATTCAGCTTGATGATTTGTCATCAAGAGAATGTAAATTGGTAAAACTGATTAAAATTCTAGATTAGGTCTTATTTTTGATTAATATAACTTAGAACTCGATATGAAATTATACTATAAGTACTGAGACGTCTAGGTAGGTACCACCTAAGTGCCAGATACCGCCGTGGGATGTTTACATGTAAGCTAATAAGAATGGGGACGGCGTACATTCAATGTTATGAAACTTTCATAACATTGAAACGAAATTTTTAAAAATAATCTGGGGGCACGGCAGTGCCCCCGCCAAGTCGAGCGCGAAGCAAACACTGCCGTACCATCCTTTACAGGATCCATTTCGCCGCATTTTCAGGCCCCGATTTGAGAACCTTTGGATAATACCAGAGCGCTGAAATTTTCGTCATCTAGTAAGATATAATAACTTACTTTAAATCCAAAATTTCAAGTCTGTAGGTCATTTAGTTCCGACGTTAAGCGAAAGCAAAGTTTCGCATTTTCGACAGACACTCACTCACTCACTCACTCATGATCATCAAAATAGAACTAGTACTTCCCATTAACTCAGAAAGCTGAAATTCGGTACAGAGTTAGGGTTTAATGGCTACATAAAGGGAAAACTATGAAAACTTGAAATCGAAGATCTGGAGTACCTGGTGACCCTGCTTAGATAACAAAAGAGCCCAGCCAAACTATAAGAGATTGACATACCGCCTTTAAACAATATATATTAACATGGTGGGCCGCTTCATCCGATGTCAAAAATCGGGGGGCACGGTAGTGCCCCCGCCAAGTCGAGCGCGCTAGACCAATACAAACAGACATGTTGGTGCACACAAATATTTGTAGGTACTGCCCGGGGATCGAACCCGGAACCCTTGGTGTAGTAGCCGACGTTTCAACCATTACACCCAATGGGTCGTCTAATATTCCTTTCAAGTTTCTACAAAAAGAAGTAAAATCCCACCAAAAACATTCTGTAAAAAATCTAGCCAAGTCTCGATGGAGCTGCTTGATTATCTCTAAAAAGTAATGAAATCAAGACAAAGACGTGCCAAGTCTAAGGTTCCTTACTGCAATTAATTAATTATTATGGTTAATGTTGTGTGACTTGGCCGTTGAACATTCTTTATACGTTAGTGGCTTTATCAAGCCTACAATCGATGGGCTATTGAATCACCGTTTTCCAAGTGGCAAATTTGTACCGTCAATGGGTAGCGGTTCTGGCGACAGATTGGTGCAATGGTGTCATGAAGCACCTAGTTTTGTATCCTTGTGTACTCTTCAACGGCCAAGTCACACAACATCAACCATAATAATTAATTAATTGCAGTAAGGAACCTTAGACTTGGCACGTCTTTGTCTTGATTTAATTACTTTTTAGAGATAATCAAGCAGCTCCATCGAGATTTGGCTAGATTTTTTACAGAATGTTTTTGGTGGGTTTAATATTCCAATGTCGTCGACGACCTATGTAGGTGGTGTAATGGGTTGAAATGTCTTTCTCATTCCGTGTTCAATCCCCGGGCATAAATGTCTGTTTCTATTGGTTGGGTATTTTCTATGTATAATATGTACATATTTACAAAAAAATTGAGTATGTTTATTCGTCGTTTGGTACCCATATTACGAGCAATATGCTTAGTTTAAGACGAGATGGTGCTGTGTGAATATCTGTGGATATATATTTATTTATCTACTTAAGGATTCGAATAATTTTTCTATGTACACTATTGGATTTGTAAATGCTCGCAAAATTCAAATTTGTACTTCAGTATTTAAAAATTACTTATATAAATTGCAAACTTCGTGGACTCGAGCATTTTGGCTATCTACGTTAAAACGCAATAAGGAAATCA
Source organism: Leucinodes orbonalis (assembly GCA_019425675.1). Classification (NCBI taxonomy): domain Eukaryota; kingdom Metazoa; phylum Arthropoda; class Insecta; order Lepidoptera; family Crambidae; genus Leucinodes; species Leucinodes orbonalis. The sequence goes on along the minus strand of PQWD01002117.1, from coordinate 214,617 downwards.
AACACTGGAAAACTGACTGTTACATACATTAATATCAACACTTTTTCAGATAGTGACTTTGAGACGGCACTCAAAAGAAATTCATTTAGTTTATTTTTGTCATGAGCCGTTATCTTCATAGAAACCAGCACCAATTGTATTCACAACTGATATAATATTATAATATTCACTAGCTGAACACAAGGGCGCGTCTACCTGCTCAGTTTCACTTAATTTCGAAAAATCTACACAATACATTTGTTTTTGCGTGTCATAACTAACCATGGACGTAAAGCGGTGTCCCCATATAATATCATTTTCACTGTAGCTAGATCTCGCTTGAACCGGCTGCCCAGTTGACTCAATGATCCCTTCGAACACTGCCAATATCTCAATATTGCCGCAAAGAAGATCGGCTGCCGATATACCGTATAGAGGGCTCTTCTTATCTATCACATGGACAACTGATACAGGCCAGAGGAAAAAACTTGACTCGCATCCGTCCAAGTAAGTTTTCAGCTCAATTTGTTCATCGCTTTCTATATACTTCGTATTTGTGCTCAACCTTAAAACGTACATTGAGGCGCTTATATTTAATATTCTTGACTTTCTCATATCGCCTACTCTAAATATCATGCACAATTGTTCGTTTCGCAAACTAATAATGGCGTGTTTACTAAAAAGTATAGTTTGAGTTCTCGCTTTGGGTCTAGTTAGTTTTGCAAACAATATGCCGACCATGAACGCTTGGAATATAGAGCTAATTATACATTGCATGCACATGGCAAATATGGCGTCTGGACAGTTAAGGGTTATAGCTCTTTTCCCGTAAGCCACTGTTGTATGAACCTCGACGCTGAAGAGAAATGTTGATGTGAACCCATAAATGTTCTCTATACACGGTGTCCATTGACTTTCGTTTTGACTAGGAGGCAAGTGTTCTATATTCAAGTCACCGTGAGCTAAGGCAATAACCCAATACGTAAAAGCCGAAACACAACCAGTTTCCAGTAAATGCGAGGAAGAAACCGAGAAGTGTCCATCTCCATCGGGCTTCAACCAATACCACAAAGCAATTCGAAAATATGCTTAGTTTTTCACTGAAAAACTTTTCTATGTTGATTTCTCCATTCTTGTGCACCACTCTTGCTACCTTCTTTCTGTGTAGTAAATCCCGGTGGAAGCTGTTTGATATCCCTGGAAATTTGGGATCCGAATTAGTAATCCGTTTGCTATTCATATTTAAGCATATTACTAATTGAAGATATGTGTTCATCTATAATCTATAACATATAAATAAAATTGGAGCGTCTTTTTGTAATATTAAATTAATCATTTTTTCTATACTATATTTTTTATATATGTAACAACACATTTAAAAAAAAACTGTCTGTTCCGGGTAATTTCAGAAACGATTGGATTGATTTGGACCGGACTTTTATTGGCAGGTAGCTGATGTAATAAGGAAAATAAAAGGCTTCTTTTCTTTCGGCAAATACTTTTTATTTTAGAAATATAAAGCAATGATTTAACGCGCGGTGGCCGCGACTCGTGAGTTCCGCGCTTTTAGGTGATGTCTTATTGCGGGAGAGTATACTCTTATATCATGGGTCATACCGCGGGATACAGCTAGTTCACAATAAAAAAACAGAACTGTGTTTCTATATTTAAACAATGTTCTTTTCAAACCTTGGACAGCAAGAATTATTGCTGAATTTAATTTAGCTTTAAAACTTAAATTAAATTTGTACGTTTACTTACTATGTTTTGGATAATAAATTCCCGGTGTAATGGAAGCAACTTCGCTAGCAGTACTGTCTGTTTGTCTAGATTTAGTAGCTTGTTCCGACTCATATTGTTCGGCCATAGTTCAATCATTCTGCAAATAGAAAACACAAAGGTTTTAAAATACGGAGGAAGCGTTAAAATAAATAAACGTCTGCGATAAGATATTTTTGGAACATGTGTAAGATTATAAGAAATGGTTCTGTATTCAAGGCTTCATCTAACATTTACATAATTGATAAAAATATTTAAGCATGGGTAGAATACATAATAATATCAAGTGAATATTACAGATAACTAAAAATGATGTAAAAACGTATAGATTCGTGATATGCTCACAAAACAATCGAAAAAAGTGCTCCGAACGCAGCGACAGCACACATACACATATTTCGAATGAGCGTTCATTTACCTAAACAAAAGCCTACAAACTGTATTGGATGGCGTATCTACCTTTAATATACAGAATAATATTGCCAACTAACAAATCAATCAAAATGTATAATTATTTATTGTATTAATAAACAAAGTTGACCCTTCGAAAAACATAATACTAAGAATTTTAATTTTTACATAATACGAAATTAATGATCAGAGGTTAATAATCATCATTGTAAATCAGACATTTCTTCTAAAATATTTTCAATCTCAATTTTGTTCGTGCTTAGCTACGTAATTCCAAAGACATTTTGATAAAAAACATATTGAAAGCGAAAAAAATACTCACCGGTAGAAAAATTGCCGTATGAATATGGGAGCATCATAAATTAAACATAGTTTAACATTATAAAAGATGTCAGAATCTATTGAATTGAATAAAACAAAAGCCCAAAAAGAAACTCACCTCAAACCAAAAACTAAAGAGTTTCAATATCATCTGGCTGCCAAATATTTTATGCGACCAGCAAAAGCGTCCACCGACATCGCAGAATCAACCGCTTATATGAAATCTGTTCTAGTATTAAACGTATTATTTACAATACCGATGTGTGCATGCGAAATGATTACCTTGACGTGATGACGTGACGTAGCTGTTGATACGTGTTCTAGATGCCCGATAGTGGTCTGAAGTTTATTTTGCAACATTGTAAGGTTTATATGAACTGTTCAAATTTGATTTGTATTAAAAAGACTAAAAAAAAACAGTGTGTTTGTACTTAGAAATTTATAGCATGGATGACAGGTTGAGTGAAGTTTTTTGTTTGAACTGTCTGTGAACAAGCTGTATTAAGCTAAAAGATACCTACGTCAGCAACCATCTTATTTAAATCATTGTTAATTTATTAGCATTCAATCATTGTTAATCTATTAGAATTTCTGACTTGTACGTCAACCCGCTCTTAATTCTCTGTCTATAATTCTTTTTTATTTTATTTTCTTGTTGTCAACTCGCTAATCGGTCTTAAGTTGTCTAAAACCATTGTAAAACCAAACCATTCATTATTATTTAAAAGACTCATTCAGTTGACGTCAAGGTTTGAACTAGAAGTCCTAGGACTTCAGACATAACCAAGAGGTTTTACTTTCTAAAATCAACAACTTAAAAGCTGATTCTCAAATTTTGAAAATGAAGGAGTACCAGGAGAACATACTGAACCAAGAGGTTATAGTTTATAAAGCGGACATCAAAGGGCATTACTGCGAGGAACAGCTAGTCTTACATAAGATGGTAGTATTTAACAACCACAATTTGCATTAGGCCGCTTAGTATTTTAGACTCTCCCTTTCCTAGAGTTGTGTGTGTCTCGGAAATTGACACTATAGGCTAAGTGATTGATAATCCGCTTTGATGATTTTATTTTAATTTATGAAGTAAGTATAATTATTTTTTAATAGTTTTACTTCATTTAACGACCCATTTGGTGTAATGGTTGAGACGTCGGCTCTGACACCAAAGGTTCCGGGTTCAAGTTCCGGTTCCGGGTTAGTGTGCATTTGTGAACATGTCTGTGTTTCATCATTTTGTCCCTACTCCGATCTAACAAAGTCCGAAGCCTTTTTAAAGCCTTCCAGCTCGGCTAAGACAGTTCATCGCCAGGGGGAAGCCTCTCATCAAGGGCGACAAAGGGATTCATCAAAGTCACCATTTCACGCCAAAGTTTATGGAGTAGTGTATGCTCTATTCGGGTCAATGGTTAAATTTGTTCCATCCATAGTTTGTTGTTATCAAATTTTCTTGTTATACTATAGAAATGCATCTTCATAAGCTCATTAAAAGTACCCATCGACGGGCACGAGTCTACCAGTAAAGGACATATAGGCCTTAGTCGTTCACGCGGGCACAGAGCGGATTGGCCGATTTCACGCACAAACTTTGAATCTCGGCGTGCGCAGGTTTTCTTACGATGTTTTCCTTTACTGTAAGAGCGTAGGAGGCGGGATTTAAACCTGCGCGCACCGATCGGAAGGCACCAGTCCACACATTGAGCCTAATGCGTTTTTATGTAATAAGAAATTTCAACGCGTTTTCAAATAAATTATAATGTTCTGAGAAAATTTTGCATGCCAATTAATTTTGTTTACAATGCTAACAGACATAGGATAAACATAAATTAATGAATACTTGGTATTTCAGTCTTGAGTTTAGGATTTTTTTTTAATTTTATGGAAATGTCTGTCTATAAAAAATTTCATTTTATTAACTGGCAAGCACTCGATCAGCTTGTTGATTTGGCTCTAATTTCAATAGTTAAAAGTTAAATATTCGTAGATATTTACACAGTGCCTTTATATAGTCTTTATTTATCAAGTTTTAATGGGAATGATGATTTTTTTCTTTTATAAGAAACATTGGTTAATAAATAATTACTCCGTAGGCATTGAAACTCACAGAGTTATCGCAATTCATAAAACACATTAATGGACTTTCCTTAAAACGCTTCATACATAGCTACTTATTCATGACGTCACGTCTTTATAGTTCTTTCTTTTTCTTCAACCTATCGCAGTTCACTGCTCGACATAGGTCTCCCCCATTTCGCGCCAGATATCCCGGTTCTCCGCTTTCCTCATACAGCCTCCACCAGCGACCTTTCGCAAGTCTTCGGTCCATCGGGCTGGAAGGCGTCCTACGCTACGCTTGCCAAGACGCGATCTCCACTCCAGAACTAGTCTGATCCAACGGCCATCGGCTCTGCGACGTACGTGACCAGCCTACTGCCACTTCAACTTGCTATGTCGGTAACTTTAGTTCTCTTACGGATTAAATCATTTCTGATCTTATCCCTAAGAGAGACTCCAAGCATAGCTCGCTCCATTGCGCGTTGAGTGACTTTTAACTTGTGAACCAATCCCGCAGTCAGTGTCTATATCTCAGCTGCGTATGTTGGCACGGGTAGAATGCATCGCTCAAAGACTTTAGTCTTTAAGCATTGCGGATTCGTTGATGTTAGGACATGACGTAGCTTACCGAATGTCGCCAAGCCCAGCTGAATCCTCCTACTAGCCTCCCTCTCGAAATTATCTTGGCCAAGTTGTATGGTTTGGCCCAGGTAGACATACTCCTGCGCAACCTCGAGAGGGACGCCATCGATGCATATCGGTTGTGACATGACACGATTATTGAATATGACTTTCGTCTTGTCCAAATTCATGCCAAGCCCAACTCGTCGGGAGGATTTATTTAGGCTGTCTAGCATCTCAGCAAGCTCTTCCGATGACTCTGCCATGATGACGATACCGTCAGCAAAACGCAGATAAGAAATGTACACTCCTTTGACGTTGACGTCTTGTTCAGACCAGTCCAGGGTCTTGAAGACATCCTCCAATGCTTTTGTGAACAGTGTCGGGGATATAACATCCCCCTGTCTCATACCACGACACAATTGGATGGGTCTTGTCCGCTGGTCTTGGATCTGAACTGTCATCGTCGCTGCGTTGGAGAGACACTTCATCACCTTGATATATCGCCAGTCGATACCGCATCGCTGCAGAGCCTCCTGAACAGCTTAGGTTTATAGTATACAGTTAGTATGTATAGTTTATGAATTTTGTACTACACCTATATTAAATGTAGCGTTTATTAAAATAATTACAAAGCAAAACTTGCTATCAATTGTATGGTTTTTCCTTTATAAAAATCATTCAATGTTTTATACATGCATTAAAACATATTGTGTAACTGTAAATAAATTTATCAAAATAATGTTTAAGACCATTAGGTTTTCTCACCAAGTAGTCAAAAATTCACAGCGGCTTTACGTCCTGCTTTAGACAGGGTTCTGTCTATTATTTCTGAACAAGCGAATTTTCGAGACTACAATGGCTAGTAAGTTGACGGAAAAGTCTCGGGTTGAGAGATAGTCAATAGATTCTTTTTTATGTTACAAAGTGTACAGAACGGTCAGGTCACTCACCTGATGGTAAGTGATACGCCAGATCACAGCTGGTAGAAAGTTGTGCGTGAAGTCGGCTAATCCGTACAGGGCCCGCGTGGACGACTAAGGCCTTAACACCCGAATACGGGTAGGCTCGTGCCTCTCAGTGGAGACGTAATTAGTTGATGATTATGAAGTTTAACTAAACAAATTGATAAATTGACAGCTAATAACAGATTTTATAAATGGAACGATCAATTCTCAAAACAAATAATGAATTTAGAAGCAACCATAAAACAGTTGATTCTGGTATTTTTAAAATATATTTGTTCAAGTTTAAACTACGAAGATAAAGTGAATACCTAATGTTTGTAGTAGGATTTAGTATTCGCTATCAAACGTTTTTACTTAGATAAAAATATGAAAATATATGCGTGAAAATTTCACATGTAACAATTCTTTTAGATTAAATATGATTTTCACAAAAAATACTAAAAAAACTGACATTTAACAGATCTAATTGTGTTCATCTCCACTTATACTACCACTTCATATCTTTGTTGTTTCAATGTTGTATACATGGAGTATAAAAAATTCAGACGGAGTCTCGCTAACAACAAAAGTGTGTCGAAATTCGACCAGTTTTTGTTTGGAAAGTTAAGACGTTTGGCTCGTATCTGTCAAGCCGACAAAAACAACATGGCACGCTTCATAAAATGGTAAAAAAAAACGTAAATCAAACGGAAATTAATCCGGAATTACTTTTCGTAGCTTAAAAATATGAACAACTAGCTTTTGCCCGCGACTTCGTTCGCGTGGACTTCAGGTTCATTTACCATCACGGACTTTTTTGTAGACCTTTTTAAGTTGTACAATACTACTAGTAGTACATTGTTTTGATCTATCTTGTAGGATTCAGTCAGCGTTTGCAATGTAAGCGCAAAAAATGTGTTTTTTTACGACCTCACATTAGAAACCTCAAAAATTGTAGCCTATGTGTTATTCTGATGTATAAGCTATATTGTGGTAAAGTTTCATTCAAATCCATTCAGTAGTTTTTACGTGAAAGAGTAACAAACATCCATACATACATCCATACTTACAAACTTTCGCCTTTATAATAGTAGTAGGATACGATTACATACACATATATTTTTGTTAAAAACATTAAAAATAATTAACCAAAGATATTAGAATATTTTCTGGAATAGCAGCTGTCATTTTGGGAACACATTTTCTGTCTCAAGGAAAGTCCGTCCGTATTTTTATTCTTCTATGGTTTTTTTGTATTATTTTGGATTTTGACGTTCATAAGTTCTGTGGTAAGCCTTAGATTTTCACATTTGGGTCGTTAATTCTACTATTTAAGCTCTATAATCGTTAGGATATTACTGTATAAGAAGAAATAAACTGCAGACATAGACACATTGCACTGAGCCCATGAAGGGTTAAAATAAATAAATTAATATCAGTTCGTTTGATATTAAATTACGACAGATTATCAAACTAGATTCAATAATACATTTTTTCAATTATTCAAAAGTTACTCGTTTATTATTACACTTAAAAATAAAAATAAACTATATTTGATTGTGTGTTATTCTTCAGCTATCTTAGTTAGGCTGTAAACACCTCATTCCACGCACCATCTCAGCTCGCAAAACAATCTAGAACAATGCGCTTCAAATTAATATAAGTAAGTCTTGTATTTATGCTCTAATAATGGCGTCATTATTAGCGCAAAGAAATGTGAAATTTCCAATACAGGCCTAGCAATATATTATGATGCAGTGTTGCCAAACTGTCAATAGTTACACATCTAGTGCCTATCAATAGTCGACTATCGAGCGGCAACACTGATATGATGTAAGATTTTTTTATTTCTGGCATCACGATTATGTTAATATGCATATTACAAGCATACATACATTTAGGTTTTGAGGGCTATTCATGCTTATGCAGACCTGTAGTCACTTCGACCTAGAAGATCTTTTGTGACTCGCTCCTCTCTTAGAGTTCATCTAATAGTTGGGCACTTTTTAGGAAGTTTAGGACCCTGCCAACTTTATAGATTTGATGTCACTTGGGCATAGATAATAATTACCCAAGTGGATATTTCGCTTCCATAGTAGAGCCACAATTGCAGAGTAGGTGCATTGGTGTCTCTCTCTCTTCCGCGCAGAATCTGCAGGTTTCCGAGTCACTTAGCTTCATTTTGTGAAGGTGACTTTTCAGCTTGCAGTGTCCAGTCAGTGCCCTTACAAGGACCCTGACCTTGGGTTTACTGAGCTGTAGCAGTTCAGAGGTTCGCTTCTTTGAGTAGGCTTTGATTAGCGCTTTTGAGTGAGCTGCCTCTGGTGACTCTAGCCAGTAGTTGACAGAGTCCTCGAGGAGCTTCCGTTCTAGTTCATTTTTCCTTAGGCTTTCAGGGATGCCACAGACAGGTTCTACAGTCTTTTGGATGGCGTTGGCCCCAGCCTTTGCGAGTTCATCAGCATTTTCGTTGCCAATGATGTCAGAATGACCTGGTACCCATTTGAGAGTTATCCTGTTATTTCTCTCCAGGTCATTTAGTTTGGTCACGCAGTCTTTTACCAGCTTTGATTTTAAAGTGGTTGAGCTTAATGCTTTTAGAGCTGCTTGGCTATCGGAACATATTGTTATGTTTTGGTTAACGCAGTTTTCCAGTCGATTCGCTTCCGCACATTCTATGATGGCGTATACTTCAGCCTGGAAGATGGAAGCGTACTGACCCAAATTGGTGCTAATGTTAGCTTAGGTTGGTCTCGGTAGGCTCCATATCCTACTTTGTTACCCATTTTGGAGCCATCTGTGTACCAGATTTTGCTGTCTGTGCAGGTGTCGGGGCTTTGAAGCCATTCCTCCCTGCTCGGGAACTCCACTTTGTAGTATTTAGTGAAGTTGAGTTCCGGCAGCATGACATCGCTTGTCATGGCCAGAATTGGAGTACTAAGTGTATTTCCCTAAGGGATCTTAGTGTATTTGAGCTCCATTGAGTCACTCCGCTCCGCTCCATTCTGCACATACTAGCCCGCGCCTCCTTCCCTAAGTAAAGGTGTAGGGGCGGTAGGTTTAATACGGCGTTTAGGCGATGGCAGGTGTGGATCCCATAGCCCAGTAGCCAGAATTGAGGCTGTTCTTTGTAGGCTATTGAGCTTGTTCTGGCTAGTCACTTGTAGGGCTTTCTTCCAGACCACAGCAGCGTAGGCAACCATTGGTCTTATAATGGCGGTATATAGCCATAGGGCGATTTTGGGTTGTATACCCCATTTCGGCCCTGCTACTCTCAGGCATATCCCTAGGGAAATTTTTGCCTTTGTGATGACGTTATCCAGATGCGTGTTCCATGTAAGTTTTTGGTCTATGGTTATTCCCAAAAATTTTACTTCCGTGGAAAACGGTATAGTTATCCTTCTAGAGTTGGCTCCTTAAGTTTATTAAGTTGCGTTTTCGTGAAGGGTACTATATAGTTTTACTCGGGTTAATCGATAATTTATTCTCTTTACACATCGATTGATTGTGTTTAGAGATGCTTGGAGTAATGACGAGATTGTGCTCTGACACGGTCCTAAAGCGCATATTACCACGTCATCAGCATAGCCTTGTACATTATAGGGACCAAGAGGGGTGATAACCCCCCCTGCGGACAGCCTCTTGTTGTTTGATACACTCTTTCTGTGCCGTGAATACTCACGATTGCAGTACGATTGAGTAGCATAGCTTTGATCCACCGGGTCGTTGTTTTGTCGATCCCTTTGTGTACTAGTGCGCATTCTAGTGCGTCAATTGTGACATTATCAAAGGCCCCTCAATATCTAGAAATGCACATAGGGCAATCTGTTTGTCTTCTAAAGCCCGTTCGACCTTGTCGACTAAAGTCAGCAAGGCGGTCTCCGTGGACTTGCCCTTTTGATATGCATGTTGTTTAAGATGCAGTGGTCGTTCTATCAGGGCCCCACTTCTTATGCATCTATCTATCACCTTTTCCATGGTTTTTAGAAGGAAGGAGGTGAGGCTGATTGGTCTAAGGACTTTGGTTGGGAGTAGTCCTTTTTCCCTGTCTTTGGTATAAACAAGACTTTTACCAATGTCCATGATTCAGGCAAAATCCCTAGGGCATAGCTTGCCCTAAAGATTTTTGTTAGTATTGGAGTGATTTGCTCCATACCTTGTTGTAGGAGGGCGGGAAAGATATTGTCCACTCCTGGGATTTGTACGGTTTGAACGAGCTTATTGCCCATTTAACGTATTGTGGTCTGATATTCATCGCCGCTCTTCTCCAGTCTTCTAACTGAGGCCTGTAGTTTAGAGGGCGTTCTGGTGTTATCAGAGGCATGAGCTGTTTTGATCCGGGGAAATGGGTAGACGCTAGAAGGTCTAGGGTCTCTTCCACCGTTCCTGTATAGCCGCCATCTGGTTTTTTTAAAAACCCAACTGGTTTGGAGGAGATTTAGCCAGCAGGCGGTGTATTCTCGCACCTTGAGGAGCTTGTTTTATATCTCACAGAATTTACGCCAGGACTGTCTTTTTGCTCTCCTTATTTCTTTGCTGTATTCCGTCAAGGCTTTTTGTGTTCATCCAGGTGCCGGTTGATTTAGCCTTGTTGAAAAGTCTGCGAGTGTCTCTCCTGAGTTCACTAAGCTTGGTGTTCCACCATGACACCTTGCTCTTTTTCCTAGTTTTCAGGACAACTCTCTTCAAAGGCGGCTTTCATTCCTTTTGTAACTTGGTGGACTGAATATTCAATAGCCTCCTGTGTTCTGATGTTTTTTGGGACTCCTGTAAGGTTTTCGTCGAGCTTGGTTCTATAAAGATCCCAGTCGGTTGCCCTAGGATTTCTAAAAGTATTCGCAATAGTCTTCCCTGTAGTTCCTATTTCGAATCGTATTTGTCTGTGGTCAGACATAGACGTCTCTTTGCTTACTCTCCAGTCACTGATCATCCTGTAGAGTGTGTTGGTAGCAAAAGTGACATCTAATACTTCCTGCCTTGCTTTTGTTACAAAAGTGGGAATACATCCTGTGTTAACGATTTGAAGGCAGTTAGATAAAAGGAAGTCAAAAAGTAACTCACCCCTTTTGTTGATGCCTGTGCTGCCCCAGCTGGTGTGGTGGGCATTGGCGTCACACCCAATCAGTAGTTCAGCGTTGTGGTCGCGGGGTACTCCACTACCGTCGCCAGTTCTCAGGGTCATCTTTATCCCCCGCCAGGTAAGCGGAGCATACAATGACGCGTCGGCCCGCCTGGTCTTGAGATTAACAAAAGCTGCCACCAGGTCGTCTCTGCAGAGCTCTGGACAGAAAAAAGTCAATAGATTTATTGAATAAAATACATGCTCTCGGCCTTAGTCCTTTGGTATTTACAAGTAGCTTACCTGTGGATCTTAGGGGGTCAGGGGGGTATTCACAATTCACAGTAATGTTATAATGATACGTCAGCATTTTTGTACCAGAAAAAGAAAGTAATATCATTGTAATACTGTTTTAAGATGGCGGTGACCCCCCTATTGTCGTCTATTACTCGTACATATAAATAAAATAAAGCCTGTTTGTGATATTGAAATAACAATTTGTTCTTCATGCATATGAATGTATATATAAATATGCCAAAATAACCTAAATATACCAAAATAACAATTTTCAATTTTTTTTCTATCTATTTGCCCGTCTGTCGGTCTGTTTCGTACGGGTCTTCCGGTCTGATCTCTGAAACGGCTGAACGGATATGGACGGGACTTTTTGTAAAATTTTACTTCGCAAACTCTGTTGACAAATGCGAGGCAAAATGTCATCACATATGTTGCTTGCCATATGAAAACTTGCCGAATGCTGAAAGCGTGGAAGCCCAGTTTGATGGACCGACATCTTACGAAAAGTCGCTGGTAGAGGACCGGGATGTTTGGCGCAAAAATAGGGAAGACCTATGTCCAGGACTGAAGGATGAAGGGAATAAAACGATATATATAAAAAATCTTATTAAAGTTTGACTTACTAAGTTCATTATAGAAAACTTTTATATTGCAGACATTCCACTAAATGTCAAACTTGATTAAGTAAATAAATGAAATGCCATTTTATTATTTAAAGCCCCCCTGCACTTAGCGTAAATACTCAATATTGCGGACCCCTTTGAAAACTGATCTGGAGCTATCAACGCACCCTCCCGAGGGAAAGTTGAATTATATCGTGTAAGGGTATCGAATAATTCATTATAACATTAGCTAACGTAAGAAATTGTTTGGAAACCATCAGTGGCGGTAAGTAATTGTAAAGTGCTATAAGTAACTTTTTGTGACAAAATTTTTGTTTCGAAAAAATTTTTCTTTGACATTTTATGTTCTCTTACTTTGAAGGAAATCATCGTGAGGAAACCTCCAAAGAGATTCAAAGATTGTGCGTGAAGTCGGCGAATCCGCACTCCCGCGTGGATGGCTAAACTTATACGCCCCTTACTGGTAGACAAATGCCCCTCGATGGATACTATTAATGAGTTGATGATCATATTGTTATTTAAAAACATATGAAACACATACGTGTACTCCAAACCAATAAGTTGTGCCAGCCCCTCCTGGCACAATTTATTAACCAAAATAAATATTTGTTAGTCTACATCCCTATGTAGACTGATAAATCAACTAAACTACACATACTTCTTTGATCTTTAAAACGTTTTTTTTAATATGTTCAATAGCAAAATAACTTGGATGTCACGGATTTATAAAAAATAATTAATTGGTAAAATAAAATTATTTATTACTTAAACATACATAATATAACTGAAAAAACCGTTATTTATTATAATTAAAAAGGTATATAAACATGTTATACAATTATGAAACCTTTTTTATTTCCAAAAACAAATTATTCATCATTGGAATTGCTACAGCTTACATTTCACAAACAGCGATTTAAAATTACTTTTGAATCCATTTAAAATACCAATTAAAGGAAGAAAAATATTAGAAAATATTTAGTTTTTTGCATGATTATCTTATTAAAATAATTCCTAAAAAGGATGAAGATATCAAAATGAATTTAATATCTCCACTTAATTGGACAAGGGATTTTCAAAAAGATAATATCAGAGTTATTCGGCTATTCGACTCAGTGCTCCCTGTGGGAAAGGCCGACTGAAGAGGAATTCTGACAGATGACAAGCAATCCCTCTACATCGTTGGATGTTTGTCGTTCTATTAGTAAGGAAAACATCTACGCCTCTGTCCTTCCGGATAAGAAAACCCCAAACACGTTGTACCGAAAGGCGAGAATCGTCTAACACCAGATTCTCTGTACATAGTTTCGTATTCTTCAGACTGGAATCAATTTGGGAATTGGGTCGATTATAGACGTAATTAAATGGAATAGATGAGGAATGCCTTGGAATTGTCAGGTGAATGGGTCCGGAACGTTTATTGACTAAGGGATTGTAAGAATATGTAGTCGTTTGTAAGCTTTGTGTTTGGAATGTCCTTTGTATGTCGCCATTAGTAACAAAGGAACTTAATAGTTTTTCGGATGGACTTTTCGCACCTTGACACGTAAAAATTTTACAGCATCATTAGACAAGAGGCAAGGGCAGGCCATCAGTTCTTCGTATGCAGTGCCTGCCACACTGCAATTATAAACTAGTTTTTTTTCTAATCACACCTCAGGGCCTGTTGTATCTGGTAGAAAAATTTAATTCTTTTATTTAAACAGAGTAGTTAGCGCTATGTAGCAACGAGCCAAGAAAATGTAATTAAAGAGCGAAGAAAAACATAAATGTAGGAATGAGATACATTGTGTAGTACTTTTACATGCGATATATATTTGCATTGCATGTAATATTGAAATTATTGAAAAAATTAAACGAACAATTAATAATTTTCAATTCATAATAATTCACAAATTTTTGACTGTAAGCAATAAATAAATTATTATCAAACCAGAATTTGGAATTGATTTCAATACATCACATCCTAATATGAACCACCGTCATAATGTGCTTTGGCGATTTTTTAAATAAACTAATAGTTTTGTTGAAATCGTTTTCCTTCCTAGGTACAGTTACAAGAATTTTAAAAGTTCTATTAAAATTCAAATGCACCACCAACAACTTTAATTATAATGAAAATTTAATCATCTCAGGGAAAATCCCAACACAGCGAAGTTTGTTTATTATTTAAATACGACTCAAGAACCCATTTGAAGGTTACGCGAACTCGTTGGATTACGCTTAAGCCGGGAGCGGTGTGGACTAAAAATTTTGACGATAAAGACGGGATTAATGAACTGAAAAACGAAGAAGAAACCTGTGTTCCGTACCTGATTTGTTTTATGGGCGAGCAAGCAGTTTTATAACTGAACTGTGCCTCGCGGAGTTGCCCGCGGATTAAGATATACTCCCGCAGAAAACACAACCTAAAATCGTTAAGTCACATTAAAGCGGAATAACATTACTTTGTTTTTCTAAATAGCTTTTTTTTATAACATAAGGAGCCAAGTCCAGCCATTTAGAGATTATCTAGATCAAACAGTCAGGCGGAAAGACAGATAAACAAAAAAAATGATTTTTTGGTACTGTATATACTATATGAATTATTATTTTTATATACATTGAGTAAAAAAAGGTTATTTGAATATTACAAACGCACTCTCCAAATTTATAGATAAGCATGTCCGAAATTTATAATTTAGGAGTATGCTGTGGATGATAATTTTTTAAATGTTAGATACATAGACATAATATAAGGTTAGATATCGTTCTTTTTCTTTTCAATATACTGCTGGATTGGTCGTTCCTATTTCATGCCAGATTTATGATTATTTACCATTTAAAAAAGGTATGTTGTATATGTACTTTATTTTAAATTTATATTTGTGCAGAACCCCGAAATGTAAAGATTTTAACTGTAAAGCCAAAAATTATAAAATTATAATACTGCTGAGTCATATTGAAGAGTTGTTCGGATATTTCTGGGTTAAATTTTGCCTTCGAGTATTTTTTAATTTACTATTGAGGCGAAACTACTAATGAGTCAGTATAACTGTAAGTAGTAGAACAAGCCAAAGTTAATTCATTGTATGTTGTAACGAGAACATAACTTAAAAGTTTTACTTACTACACATTCTGATATATTTTGATTAAAACCATAAATATGTCATACATTTTTGTCAGCAGCACCATTATATTAACACCGAGGGGCACGAGCCTACCCGTAAAGGGCAATTAGACAGTAGTCGACCACGCGGAAGCAGTACAGATTGGATCGAAAATACGATGTCTTATCGAAGTATCGAAATTATATGTCCGTAAGGCCTACTATATACATATATACTATATACACCCTATACCGATACGCCGCCTCGGTAGGAACGTATAATGAGCTGATGATGTTGACTCGCTCTTGAGTTAACACAATTTGAATTTCCACCTCCATTAAACGTCATCATTTAGGCGCACGTAGCGGAAAGTATCACACACAGACAGTGCAACTCAAATGTGAAATTACCTGCGCAAGGTACACCAAGTCAGCTTTGAAGTATGCTTTGCGCCTGTTAACGCATACAAGCATCTCGTTTAGAATAGTAATTTAGTCGATAGTGTTATACGTGGTAGTGGTAAGCTTAGGATGAATAATTATGATTGGGATCAAACAATATTGACGACCCATCTGGTGTAATGTTTGAGACTTCGGCTATTACACCGAGGGTTCCGGGTACGATCTTCGGGCAGTACAAACATTTGTGTACATGAACTATGTATAATATGTATTTACAAAAAATATATATAAGTATGTTTATTGTTAAGGTATGCTAATGTTTGGGGCTAGATGGCGCTGTGGGAATATGTCTGTGGATAGTTATTTATTATGACAGATAATATTTTTATTTGTGGACCATATACTGTAGATATCAAAGTATTTTTTGTTTCACTACTCTATCACCTTTTTCAATTAATGTATATACATATTTCATAACGTTTCATTCAATAAAGCTAATGGTTTTGGTATTCAAATAATTTTTTTTCACTAATATAATATGACTTTATTTTAGATATATTTTTTAACTGCTAAAATAAACCGAAAACACTTTTTTAGTGTTTTTAAAGTTAGTTTCTAGAGTAATCATTCTCAGTCAGCAGTTAAAATACTTTTTATTGATGATTTTTTAATTTGAATATTTGAACATTGTGTCTTATTCATACTTGATTGATTTACGAAATTTCAAGGGTGAAACTGTAAATATAAAGTAATTTAAAAGGAAATTCTTTATCAAATAAAACAAAATATTCTGTATCAATATGCATTATGAAAATAGTTTAGACATTATAAACCCATGTATCGGTTCATCCTTGGTAAAACTAAAGACAAATGACTTTATAGCCAAGCGGAATCCATATCCTAAAGGGTTGTAAGGTCTCGATAACCTCAATAAGACCCCAAAACTATGTTTCGCCATTGAAATCAAACTATGCCAATTGTAATATCGCTCGTTTTTGCACCGTTATTAATATTGGACCTTTGGCTCCTAGCTTACAAATGTTATTAAGTTGATTTCAAACAATAACTGGTTAGGAAGGAGAACAGTTAAATTCGCATTTAGCTGGTATGGGGTGTTGATAGGCCGGTTTGTGATTTTATCTTTTATAAAGTCGTTAATATCGAAGACCCAATTGATTGTCATCGTCGGTGGTTCAATGGTGTGGTTGCCTTCTTACCGGGTGAGCGCAGGTTAAAATCCCGTCACGTACCAATGTGATTACATCATCATCAGCTAATGAGCTGATGATGATTTAATCACATTGACGTTTAATGAAACGTCCCCACCGAGGGGCACGAGCCTCTCCGTATAGAGTGATTAGGCCTTAGTCATCCACGCGGGCCCAGTGCGGATTGGACGACATCACACACAACCTTCGAATCAATCAAAAAAAAAAAAATATTAGTTTATCCGTTGTTTAGTACCCATAAAACAGGCTTTACGCTTAACTTGGGGCTAGATGGCGCTGTGTGAATATCAGTGGATATTTATTTATTTATAGTGTTGCTAAACATAAGCCGTGAAAACTAGCATGAAATAGAGCGTTTATTTTTATGTTTAGATAATATTGTTTACTGTCACCGAATAATTTTTTTCCTTTTTATTTTCACTTCAGTGGTAAATACGGAATCGCGTAACAGCCCAATTGCTCTAGCCCCACGTGCTGGAATTCTCCCATTGGGAATCGTAAACTGGACCAATTTCCACTGTTCAACTAGGGTTATTTTTAAATCTACGGCTCAATGAGAGGGTAGTTATCTAATGTTTTAGAACATTGAACAACTGGATCTAGGCAAACGGTGTTTTGTAATGCTACAGTATAATTATGGTAAGTATAAATCTTTAGTTCTCATTTAATGTTCCGATTGCAAGTGTAAAGTCCGGTTGTGGGATTATAAATAAATATTAAGATTTAATAATCTATCGTTTTAAAAATACCTTTTAACGGATAACAAAAATTTTACAAATAATACAATTATTATTTTATTTTTATTTATTTAATTTTATTTTTTTAACTTTTGTTTTCTAATAATAGTTTTCTTATTACGAATTCATACTTATAGTTTCTTATAGCGGTGGTAAATATTAGCTGAGGGTTAAGTGTCTGAAGGTACTAACTACTTACTTAATACATACTTGTATAATTGTGTTTAATATATTCATTAAAACTTTTTATCCCAGGCCTCAGTACCTACATATCTCTAATACGATTTTCTAAGCTAATTCTATTTCTAATGGTATTATTGAACGAAATGTAATGTTCAAATGTAAGTTATCAACATATTGCGTTAACTTTTTCAGATCCTATGTACATCTAATTATAATAAACATTTCAATTGAAAAAACTCGTCGAACAAGAATTTGTTGTTCGATGAGTTTTTTAAAAACCTGTTACGCTGTTTCAATACTATCTTAAAGCTCGTAGAAAAATCATCAAAAGACCTCGAAATCAACATTTGAAATTACATAATTTCTCTTAAAGTTTCGGAGAAAATAAGTAATTTCAATATCAAATAATAAAAATCCTACAAAATATACTCATAATTACTTATAAAGCGTTTCATACGAATCATTTTCTACTGCAATATAAAATCTTATTCCTTGCAAATTCCGATGAATTTGAATTATAATATTTAGCCATGCAGAACGACCTTGACGGGCTCTCTAATGTTCACCAAGCAATAAAAATCCCTTCGCTTTATTACTTTATATGGAATATTCCAGAAGCTATTATGAAACGTCAAACCAAATAATCTAATCTATATTTGCTTTGTTCATTACCCAACCCTTTTAAAACTTTGCAAATGAAATTATGTCGGAGCTTTGATTTAATATGAACCAGTTGAAATAATATTACACATGTAGGTCAAAGTATAAGCGATTTCAGTACCTATAGGCAATAACATATGAATTTTTATTACTGCCTATAAGTATTGTTACGAGCTGGGGGTTCCGGATAAATTATTGCCAAACACGAAGAATAACACAGTAACACACTTTATTAATTCACAACTATTGAATTACACACAACACTAATAACACTTACACTCTCACTAATTAGTCAATTAACACACGCACTATTATCCGTAATTAACACTGCACACTATAACACACGTATATAATCACTTGTTAACTCTTCTCACTCGACAATCCCTTCTATATCGCTTTATCACTCGCTTCTTCCTTGTAGTCGCAGGTACTTCGCTCTTGAGTAGAACACAAGACTCCCGGCGCACCCATCGGCCCGCCTTATATACCTGTCCACCCGCTGATCTCGAAGCGTCGACGTCATTCTACATAGTTCGCGAAATATCTAGAACATACTAGACTCTTTGCTATTTTGACAATTCGCATGACATACTCTATGGTGGCCTGACGTCACATATTAGCCGCCATATCTAATGTCATTTTAATTACGTCAATTCGTAACAGTATCTATAGGTAGTAATGAAAATTCATATTCTTCGTGGGTACTACCAGATCGCTAAGTTCGGTAGAATATTATGAAAATGACTTTCGTGGTTATAATAGTCATATATTTTATAAATCGTTCGTAATTAATGGTAGTGCAATTTTTTCTTCTTCTTATAGAAGAGATATGTTTTTTATACATAGAATAGGCCAAAATATTAGTGACCCTATTTATTTCAATTATGGCTTACGACAGTGTCAATACTGCGGAATGAGTCATTTTGAAATTTTTACATTAATCCCTTCCTTTTTTGGCCATCCGATCTGAAGGGTGTTGGTACAAATCCCGCCACGTACCAATGCATTTTCGATTTTCTGAAATTATATGTACGTTTAGCCAACGCTTTTACAGTGAAGTAAAACATCGTGAGGAAACCTGCGCACGCCTGCGAAGAGATTTAAAGGTTGTGCCGTTGTGCGTGAAGTTGGCCAATCCACACTGAGCCCGCGTGGACGACTAAGGAATACACCTTTCACTGGTAGGCTAGTGACTCTGGGAACGTTTAATGAGCTGAATGATGGTGACGTAAGTATCTCTTTAATAGGTATAGATTTGTCAAGGGTTGAATGACGAAGCGCTACTACCCGTTCTCAGCTGAATATATTGTGCCTAAGCCATCTCTAACGTTTTCTAATTTGTCAAAAAATCATTTATTCTCAGACCATTATCCATAGATTGTTAGTACAGAAATTACCTTACAAACTATGTTAGTATAAAAAAGTTAAGATATAATGTTTTCACAATAAAACAGTAGCAAACAAAAGAATTTTACGTTGTTATATCATAATATCAAGGACTGAAAGTTAATTTGGCAAGGGTTTAATTCAAAAACAAGCCGAACAGTTTACTTAGAGACATTATCCTTTGTCACAATTATGTGTCATATACTCAACACCCCCAACACGTACGCAACAAAAACTATAGCGGAACAAATATCAAAGAATCATTTGAAGATATCAAACTGCGCTAAAAATCTCATGTACGCTTGCGGGAACAAATTGCCTTTGAAATAATATTGGATTTTAACTCCCAGCGCAAAGTGAGAAATATACAATTGTGAAGTGATTTCATGAGTGTTTCATTTGAGGATTTGGTTTGTTGAATGATATTTTGCCTATTCCATTAACTTATAATGCAATTTATGTTTAAACTTGAGGGCTCACTTTTTTGCCGTCAAATATTTTCTCTCGGTTAACATCTAGCGTTTGTTACGTAATTCCATGTTAGGGTAATGAATGTTCAATACTTGATTAGATCTTTGTTTATACGTTTCCAGAATTAAAACATATGAATATAATAAATCCTTTAATAATTTATGTGTTTTGTAGTGTTATGACTTTTTTTAGTTAGGAATGTATTCTCAACGTAAGTAACAACAATAATCTTTATTTTCTCTCACAAAACAAAAGTACATAATACATAATACAACCTATTCTTTCAAAATTATTAACAAGCTACAATTTAGTTTCTACACCACTCACTGTCTCATTGTCATGATAATACCATTAATGTAGTTGGCCCTCATATCACTAACCTCGTGTAACACCTGAAGAGACGTGGAGTTGGCTGAAAAGCAGCGTTGTAAATAGGTACTAGTACCTTATTTATCAACATTAGCTGAGCCACATCCAATTGCTTCACAATAAAGGTACAAAAATAAATTGTGTATTGTAAGTAGCTAATAAGGACCACATGTTGAAATTGTGACTTGTGAAGAAGCAATAATTTTTTTATTATTATTATAAATTATATTTTAAAAAAATCTCTCCGCAGAGGTTAAGATATTAGTTGCACGGGCCTTGGCCAAATGCTACTAAATTACAGTAAGTCTTATATGTTTAGAAATTTTCTCACAATTCGGCAGGTATTTAATATAACGGCTTTCTGGAGTAATTTATGTGTGAATGAAGGTATATCCAAATTTATAAGGCTTGTATGCAATTCCTTTGGAATAACTCCTGTGGTAGAAATGACTATGGGGATAACTTTTACTTTGGATGCTTTCCATTGGGTTTTTATTTCTATCGCAAGGTCTCTATACTTATTGAGTTTTTCAGTATGGGTTGTAGGCAAATTGTGAGTATTACATATTGCTATATCAATTAAATATACTGTTTGGTTATTATTATTTTGTTATTATTATTATTAAATACAGGTTCCGTATATAGACATATATAATGTAGCTATTGTCTGAGACTGATGCCTATGCTACATATACTTAGCGGCGTGCAGCCAATCTTCTGCGGCCTGTGCCTCCTGCCGGTCGTACTGGCTGTCCGGTCCATCGGCACCGGGGTTGAGGAGGAGAGAGTGGACTTGTACCGGTGCAACTACTTGTTCACTATAAAGCAGTCACGCACATATGACTCCTGTATGTTTATCTGGTTTTCGAGTCAACGACCTGGGTTAGACACATAGGAGTCGCCGTAGCCGGACACGGCTTGGACGATATATATACATATACTTATACTATAGTTTATCCGTGTTGCGAATCATCAGGCTGCCATCATCTCAAATAATATAGGTTTCATTAAGTTAAGTTAGTCTATGTAAGAGTACCAGATAGCTACATAACATATTAAAAAATAATAAATATATCACTGACACTCACACAGCGCCATCTAGCCCCAAGTTAAGCGTGAAGCCTGTATTATGGGTAGTAAACAACGGATAAATATACTTATATACATTTTTTTTTGTAAATACATACATATTATACATAGAAAACACCCAGACCATTACAAATAGACTTTCATGCACACAAATGTTTGTACTGCCCGGGGATCGAACCCGGAACCCTTGGTGTTGCAGTCGACCTCTCAACCGCGACACCAAATGGATCGTCAAATTTAAAAAATAATTTAATTTTTCCTTACTTACGTAAGTGCATCTTACGTTGCCTTACCTTACGTTGCACGCAACATAAGGGTACATTTTAAAAATAACCTTGGAACTTAATTACAAAATGAATACCAACAAGTTGCGGTACAGTCATATTTCTATTTTATGTGCTTTATAATATTTTTAAACAGGGCAAAGTATGCAGCAGGCGTGAATGTTTCGAACAAAGATTTTTATAAGCAAGACCATATACACAAGGAAAAAAGTTATACTGCTTAATTCAATCTTATTTTATTATTCGAAGAAGTGATTCATTTAACATCCCTCACAGGTTTTCCTCGTATAAAACCGCTGTGTTTCATAAAAATAGTTGCGTAATGCTTTGCAATATTTTACGTAAGGCATCCATTTACCTCTCGGATGGCCGAAAGCTTTCACCAACGTGTACCATCCTCGATATTCGACCAATAATTCACAATCGCATCTTCCTTACACAACAATTCCATTTATTGAGCGTATATAAATGTCGCGGGCGTATCATCGATGCGGTATGATGGTAACTATGCCGGTTTTATATTAGTTTTTTTTTGTAAATTAATATTCACGGGCATTCACACAGCGCTATCTGGTTCCAAATTGAGCTTTTAACCTGTAATAGGGGTACTAAACAACGAATAAACTTACTATTTTTTTTTGTAAATACAATAGAAAACACCCTATTCAAACTATCCCAGTCTACTGCTGGACATAGGTCTCCCCCATTTTGCGCCAGATATCCCGGTCCTCCGCTTTTCTCATCCAGCCTCCACAAGCGACCTTTCGCATGTCGTCGGTCCACCGGGCCGGAGGGCGTCCTACGCTACGCTTTCCGAGACGCGGTCACTACACCAGAACTCGTCTGCTCCAACGGCCATCGGTTCTGCCATCGTGACCAGCCCACTTGCTGATCCGGCGGGCTATGTGAGAAAATACCCAGACTAATACAAACAGACATGTTCATGCCCACACATGTTTGTACTGCCCGGGGACCGAACTCGGATCCCTTGGTGTACTAGCCGCGGTCTCAACCATTACACCATGTAGTGTGAAGTTACTGACCTGAACTGTTGTATGTTATCCGAATAATGTACGTTTATCCGACGCTCCTCCGGTGAAGGAATTGTAAGGATACCTGTGCACGCCTACGAAGAAATTCAACGGCTGTGTGTGATGTCGGCCAATCTGTACTGGGCCCGTGTGGACAACTAAGGTCTATACACCCTACACGGGTAGGCTCATGCCCCTCGGTGAGGACATACAATCAGATGTTTTACCTATCTGTCTCGATATGCTTGTGCCTATAATATGGCAAAATCTAAAATCATCTCATATTCCATTCTTTGAATGTCATCTAGGCATTCCGCAGCCAAAATAGATACCGTCGGATCCTCCAAACCACCTGCGACATATAAATACCGTCCGGATATATATACACGTAGCGATCTTTATTGCTACTATATTTCAATCGGTTCCCTTAGCCAGTATTATTTACGAGACTCAACCTGCGGTCCGAGCCGTGGCTTGTACGTATCGCAAGTACTCTAGTATTAATGTGCTGCAGTCAGAAGATAACTGTTGAGTCGATTCGTTTGCCATCTGAATGTTATTTACATCCTAGAATATGTGCACAAGAGAACTTGAACTGCATTTGAATTAACATCCACTTTTGATGGTAGGAATTCAAATTTTTAGCCTGGCAACTCTGGTACTTAAGACATAAAAGAAAATTATTTTTGTGTGTTGATACACCTTTAATAATTATTCCATACAAAAATTTCAAAGAAAAGTTGAATTAAAAAATAAAATTTGCAATTTCTCTCGTTGTTAAATATTGTTGTACAAAATTAGATCATCTCTCTCTGTATAAGTTTGGGACTGGTGTTTTGTTTTTTTCAGGCCCTCAGACTAGTTCAGACACCAGACTTCCAAATCTAACTGTAACTATCAGTGTATAACCTACCTACATGCTCGGCATTTTATTTGAAGATGAACATTTTTTGAGTAAATGAGTACACTTCCAATAAATACTCATAAAATATAAAAAGAAGGCAATTAAAATATATAACAACTTTATCACTTTAAAATAAATTATTAAAACAAAAAATATGATTAAAAGGAGAAGAAGTTACTATTTGAAGATTGTGAAGTAATAGTGCTTTTTATTATTATTGATATTATGTATTAACGTTCTCAAAATAATTTACCAGCATGTATGTATATGTTCTCAATATGGTGGTATGGTCTTCTCTTACTTATAACGTCTTATCGCGGAATGATTTATTGTAAATAACAAAAAAATATTTCTTAATCGTATTACTCAATGTTAAAGTATTGAACCTAATCCCAATACAAAACCGTCAAGAAATCCGTTCAAAACGAACCCAAAAACTTTGGTAAATGTCGCAAATGAGAAGTGATCTAAAACAGCCCATGACAAAAGCCATTAGAGACTCGGTAGCCCACACCCGCCCCGCAGAATGTAGCAAAGCCAACTCGTGGAACAACTTTGACAGTCTCCCTGGAGTGAAGCAGATATTACGGCGGAGTTACAACTTTGCCCTTTACACCTTTAAAGGTGAAAAATCGTTTTAGATTACGCAACTGCGCTACTCCGCTCTTTGTGCATGAAGAGGTGTAAACCATATTGTCCAGAGGATAGGCAGCTTGAATTATATTAAAATAAGGTTTATATTTAAATGATTGAATTGTACTTTTCGATGGGCTTATTAGTAAACTCATTAGATTGGTTCTGTAATATGGATATTTTGACTGAGATATGTTTTTAAATATGTATGGTACGTTTTTAGGAAAAAAAAACTCTATTTTTCGCTTAAAATAAATTCATTAGAATTGTATAAATCGCAATAACTTCCAATATTTATCTGAATAAAATTTACGACATTTATCTTGAACCGAATCCAATAACAATTATTACTATAAATTTCACATTGCGACATAGTAACTTAAAAATTATTTAAGTTAGTAAAACGTAAGAACGGTACTTGCAAATGAATATCGCTATTGAGCAATCAAGTCTTTACAACATGTCCTGAAAAATGTGTCGGTCTAGAATTTTGAATATTATATACGAGACAATGTTTCAAGCAATAAAACTTGCTAAGTATAGAAGATAGTAAAATATCCGTTGTTCAGTAGGATCTGTCATTGATAAATAAGAAATATAATTTCATGATTCCATTTATCATTCAGTGGCACTTCTAGAAGCAAATAAGAAATGATCTTAATCACTGTCAAAAATCGGAAACATCGTAATATGAAAGCTTTTTTTTCGACAAGACTCGTAGAACATTTCAATATTTGATACCTTTCCCTTTTTTACACAAAAGCAAATGGGAAAACAATTCCAAATTGCCGTTGCAACTCTGAGATCGAATAAATATCAGTTACGCGTAAGCCACTCGAATCTTTGGCGGAGGTTTTATCAAAATTTTAATTTTGCGCTTCGCAAGTCGTATTTTTTCATCGTCAACATTATTATCTGTTTGCTTTGAACTTGTCCATCGTCATATTTATTTGTTTTGGACCCGGCTGTGCCCATGTTGTGATTGCGTCCTGTTTTATTAATATTTATTTGGTCATCTTCGAAAATCCTAGACGGTTCTTTGCGGTAACGTAAAAAATATGAGTGTTTTTCAGTGAAACATATTGAGACTCGATGAAATGGATTTCAAACAGGTAGAAGATATAAATTGATATAGATACTACTACAATTAATTACTAAATTGTAGGACAAGACAGCTATTAAAATTGTCGCGTTATAAATGCTAACCCCTCTAGTACCAACTGTAGGACAACAGGCCCATGTAGGTAATCATAGCTACTAACCAGAATGTGGGCTATCTGCTTTGATATTAATTTAAATAATATCAATAAAATTATATACGTATTAATAAATATAAATCATTATATGTTTTTTTTATGTGCAATACAGATTTTTTATCTTGTCTTATCTTAAAATACTGTCCTATACTTAACATTTATATCATGCGAATACTCTGACACTCACAAAAATTTTAAAAATATTTTTACTTAAGTACATAGGCTTTTTAATAACTATTATCGTTTTGGATCCTAACAACCTACAAATCTATCTGGATCTTACAAATAATGATTAAAACCCTAACTTCTCTTATTGTGTTATAAACCTAGTCCTAAGATTAATTCGCCCGTACTCCCAAAATTGCTAGAACCTCGCTCACACAAGTTTCTCTGGAGCGGCAAAATCGCGTAAATAAGCCGGTCGAACGATGTCCGCCATTTGCAGTAATCAACTGAAATGAACGGTAAGACCATTGGCCACCGGCCAACCCGCTCGATTATGTTTTTACATAGTATACAGAACTTACATGCGAACAGTTAGGTATTGTTCGAAATCCTGAAGCACAAGTACTATAATTTAACGTCTGACTTGTTTTCGAATAAATATTACATATGTTTTTCGGACGATTGTAAAAGATGATCGAATTGAGCTATCGTCAACCAAATTATAATTCAGTAAAGGCAATTCATATCTTTCATCAAAAGTGCAATGTGCTATGAGCGTGATTGTCAAAAGGCAAAATTACGCCCATGACATAATCATTATCTGTTCACAAGTGTAAATCAATCTATAATAACAACTCATGCGTCGGTTCACTGTCGTCAACTTTTTTTATGTCGTGTAATAACCACGCAAATTCTAATGAATTGGATGTTTCGAGAAGCAAAGCAATAATTTAATTTGAATTTAAAATTTCAATTATTGAAAACAAAATTTGAATTTTACAAAATTTGAGTAAAGCTCCTATTTTATATTTACTTAGTTCGCACTGGTTTACAAAATAGAAAGTAACAAAAAGTAGCAATAATACCACCAAAAACATTTCATATAAAATGCCAAGACCACATAAGGTTTGCGCTGTGCAAAAGATATCAGATGTCATGTAGAGTCAAGATTCTGAATCAACACGACCTAACTCTACAGAACCTAACTTCAATAATTTCTACATATCAGTTAATATACGGCTTTACCCTTTCACTGCCGTCGTGGAAGTGATGCGAATATTTAGTTACTTATCTAAAGGAAGTTACAAAACAGACAAGTCTTGCCCTTAAATTTCTTTAAACAGACATAATATAAGACGTAAAACCCAGATTTTTTTGCTTACCTATAGTTGAAATTAATTATTTTGATTAATTGAAAAATAAAATATTACAATAGAAAAATAAACTCATATTGATAATAGAAAATACAAAATACTGCATTCGAGTCATATTATTAAATTTTGATTTCGAGTTCAAATTGCTTAAGTAAAGATAAACTTAACTGGTAGTAAGCGATCTTGGATTACTAAATAAAACGGTATTTTATGGTATGAGATAAATAAGGCAACTTTTGGATTAGGATAGTTCTAGGCACCCAACTAATATGTGCTAGAAAAAAAGGAAGTGACAACAAAACTCCAATTCTTAAAATCTAACCATCACACAGAATTATATGAGCTCTACAAAGCTTTACTAAACTCCTAAGATTAAAACTGTGAAACTTTAACAGTATCCATTTTGGACCTTATTTCTTAAGGGAACAAGAGTAAAACTGTATCTTCCATCACCACGCCAACTGTACCCTCCAAACCTGACTTACGACTAAATAAACAATCCAAATATCCGACTCCATACATAATCCCTCCCATTCTTACCCCATAAAAAGGAATATTTCCCTACTTAAGCATACTATAAACACAATATACCAAACAGTCTTTTATCTATCGACACATCCTTTATTTTGTACACCATTAGGTTGATTTTGGAGTGAGTTGAGCTTTCAAGAATCTTGGTTTTCGGGTACGTTTCCTAATTCTGCTATAAAAATATGGCGCACTTTAGTTTATTGCGATCTAAAGTTAATAACTTTGAAGATGTTTCGTGTAATGCGTTTAGTTATGTTGCTAAACAATGTATGTATACCTATTTGTTGATACGCATATGTAACTATATGCGTATCAACAAATAGGTATATAAGAATAAGGTACCTATATAAGGAGTTTTAACAAAAAATCGTAAGTTAATAATTATGTTTTATAATAATCCGCTGTCTTCACCAATTGCTTTTATTTTTCAAAAGGAAAATGTACTGCGTATAAGATTTTGATCAGCAAACAATGGTACAGTTACAAAGTTAAACAAATAAATTACTGTCATCACAAAGGACCTCTCAATGTAGTGTTAAATGTAGTAAGGAAGTGACCTCCGAAAGCTTGAATTCACAATTAACATCCAACAGGCTTACATACAAGGTTGTGAATAGACAATAATTACTTTAAAGGCCCCGTTACTTTACTACTTTGTCCCTGCACATAACAACGTCGTCAACAAACAGACGGTTTACAACGAATGCACTTAAGTTGCGCTTATATTGTTGCACTAGGTTTAAGCAATGATGTAAAAAGTATAGATTCGTGATATGCTCACAAAACAATCGAAAAAAGTGTTCCGAATGCAGCGACAGCACACATACACATATTTCGAATAAGCGTACATTTACCTAAACAAAGAGCCTACAACTGTATTATCTTTGGCGACTCGTATTTGAGGCACGGATGGCGTATCTACCTTTATATATATCATTGTCTTTAAGGCACAAACGCGTCGGAGGTAGCTAACTTGTTAGATTAACAGTTTATGGCAGCTACGTTGTTTAGGCGACGATGGCTCATGTGGACTGTTGCCTTCCGATTATAAGGGCGCGAGTTCAAATCCCGCCACGTACCAATGTGTTTTCTAATTTTCGAAATAACATGTGCGTTATCCGACGCTCTTGCAGTGAAGGAAAAGATCGAAAGAAAACCTGCGAGCGTCTGCGAAAAGATTCAAAGGTTGTGCGTAAAGCCGACCCATCCGTTTTGGGCCTGCGTGGACGACTAAGGCCTATACACC
The DNA here is from genome assembly GCA_019425675.1 of Leucinodes orbonalis. Taxonomy (NCBI): domain Eukaryota; kingdom Metazoa; phylum Arthropoda; class Insecta; order Lepidoptera; family Crambidae; genus Leucinodes; species Leucinodes orbonalis. The sequence goes on along the minus strand of PQWD01002117.1, from coordinate 185,707 downwards.
CTTTACGGGAGGCTCGTGTCCCTCGGTGGGGACGTATAATGAGTTAATGATGATTGTATACCATTCAACATTATGACGGTTTAATTGGTATGAATAAATCATCGTGAGCCAGTTGTAGTTAATAAAATGGATTTTTATTTTTCAAAATATAAAGGTTTGAGTAAGTAAGTTAAAAATAACCCATTTCAGCCTTTTTTGAACTTTGCTCGTGTAAAGTTCTGGAAATCTGATATAATATATCAGATTGACTGCCTCCGTTTTCGTGAGAACAGCGTTTGGCTACGTGATACGAAGGTCGTAGGCTCGAATCTCATTGTGCGATTTTTCCTAGTTTGGTTAGAACATTACAGTTTGAATCACCTGATTGATCGGCACGTTAACAACGAGGGCATGTTAAGCCCTCGATCCTAGGTGATGATCTTAGGATGTTTTTTTATTTTTTATTATTGAACAGGAGGCAAACGAGCGTACGGTTCACCTGATGGTAAGTGGCCCATGAACATTTGCATACCTCAGGTCCCAGAAATGCGTTGCCAGCCCTTGAAGTGTGTGTACGCTCTTTTTTGATGGACGCCAGGTCGTCTCGCTCTGGAAAAATATCCTGTGGAAGTTTATTCCACAGTTTTATCGTAAATGTACGTAGTCATTAACACCTATCAATCTGCATGGGTCTGCCTGGTCGATTACGGTCCAATCATATCAATACATCAATACTTGGTGGTAGACTCAATACGTCGGAGGAGGAGGAGGAGGAGGAGCGTCGGTGGCTCAGTGGTGTGGACTGTCGCCTTCCTACCGGGAGGGCTGAGGTTCAAATCCCGACACGTACCAATGTATTTTCGAAAAATATATGTACGTTATCCGACGCTCTTACGGTGAAGGAAAACATCGTGAGGAAACCTTCATGCACGCCTGCGAAGAGATTCGAAGGTTGTGTGTGAAGTCGTCCAATCCGCTCTGGGCCGCGTGGACGACTAAGGCCTAATCACCCTATACGGGTAGGCTCGTACCCCTCGGTGGGGACGTTTAATGAGCTGATGATGATGATGATGAGACTCAATACTGAGTCGTCTAGGTAGGTACCACCGCAGTACTAGATATCCAGATATCGTCCCGTGAAATAGGAGTGTTATGCACTTTTGTGTTTCGGGATGAAGGGCACGGTAGCTAGTGAAATTACCGGGTATAAGAAACCTAACATCTGTCGTCTTGGGTGTCGGGCGCAATGCGGCATTGATGGAGGATAATAACTGTTTATCAGTTGTTGGTTTCTTTCAATGCTGCTCTGTCATGGTTAGGCGTATCAGTTAACATCAGGTGAGCGTCAGGACCGTCTTGTTCACACATAACCTTAAAAAAAAACTCCTCAAAACTAGGCAGGCCTGTACTCTGCAGTGAGCCACTATAGGCTGATGATGATATATTTAAAGATATTGTGATGAAATGGCTTTAAGAATCAAGGAAATTGCATGATAAAATGTGGTCCTCCCCACAAAGCTTCAGATCGTAAAGTAACTTAATAGAATCTAATCAAACAAGCTAAATTGTCGTAACTTAGGATGACATAAAATGGATTCCGACAAAGTTACCCCTTTCAATATTCTTGAGTAAAGCCTGTACTCTCTAATGGAAGGTTATCGAAGTATTAATTTTGAAGTTGCTTTTATTTGTAACACACTAGTATTTGTTAGCTGCTAAATATTTTCTACCCAGGATTCGATAACTTTATTGCTTAATACAAAGTTCAATCCAAGTTATAGTAAATTGTAATGCTATATTTTTATATAGTAAACTGTCTACTTCTACGAGATCTTTGTAAAATTTGACAACCAATTTAGAAGGTCATCTCTCATCATAAAAACTTGTAAACATGTGCCTATAACAAGTATTTGTGATGAATTATATTTATTACAAATTTTAATTTCATATCTACTAAGTCTCTCAGGGTGATTTGAAATTATTGTATCGACATACAACATGCGCAAATAAATCTGGATCCACCAAAGAATATGAAAATTTCACATTTTCAATTCCATACTAAAATATTTCAGCTACATTCGCAAATAGCCGACACTTAGAGCCGTCGAAGCTCGAGTGCTGGCATGATACTGCTTCCATAATATTGTCGATATAAGAAAAATTGAATTTTAAACGTCAATTTATTGGGACATTTTATTGTTTCTCTCATTCATCTTGGTATTAACTAAGTCTTTAAGATGCATTGGTTGCATGCGAGTTTAAATAATTACATATTGCATTTGTTCTGTTTTGGTGCTTGCTAGCCATGTTTGATTGCAGTAAGATTTTTTTAGTTTACTATAATTTCAAGTGTTTGGACAGTGCTTTTCTATTGAAATCATAATGTATCCATCCTTGTTGGAGTCACGGATTGACGTGATTTTGGATAAAGGGAGACAATTGTTGGTCCGAAAAGTATTTTAGGCATTTTTTTGTCTTTCTTTGCTCGAATCTCTATGAGGAGTGTTAGTTTATAAAGAACTTTCTACAGTTTTATTAGAACATGAAAATATGCACACTCTCTCTCTATTTAAATATTACATTTTACATTTAGGCGGCTACCGAAGCTATGGGATAACGAAATCATATATTAATAAGCTTAGGTGGATGACAACCTGTCTTTCAGGCACCAGGTAACTTCCAGATAGACCAGAATACTTGGACATCCCACTGGAGAGTCCTATTCGTGATTCCTAACCAGAAATCCGTGAAAACCTACTGTTTAAACAGTATCTTATTTTATAAAAAATGATGATAAATACCCACTTACATTCATACAGCGCCATCTAGCCTCAAACTAAGAATAACAAGGGTAATAACTACTAAGCAACTGATACATATAGTACTTAAATATTTTTTGTAAAAGCATACATATCACACATAAAACCACTAATAATTATAGACATTTCATGCACACAAATATTTGCACTGCTAGGGGACCAAAATCCGGAACCCTTGGCGTAGCAGCCGACGTCTCAACCATTATACCATATGAGTCATCACATACGATGCGTGGTTTATACATACGTTGTTGATTGAAAACGTTGATTTCAACATTTAAAAAATGAAAATGTAAATGAAACAAATTTTCAAAATAATCATTTATTTATCAATAGTTACCACATTTGGTTTGTCTATGTTATACTAAAACGTATACATGATATTAAAATATATACCTAATGCAATAGTGATGCTTGAAGTTAAAACTTTTTGCCATTGAGTAATTACAGGATAATAATTCAATATTGAATTGAGATATAAATAAATAAATAAATAAAAATAAATAAATGTTCACTGACATCAACACGCCCATCTAGCCCAAGTTAAGCGTAAGCCTGTATTATAGTACTAAACAGCGGATAAATATACTTAAATACTTTTTTTTTTTTTTTGTAAATACATACATTATTATACATAGAAAACACCCAGACCATTACAACAGAATGTCATGCACACAAATGTTTGTTACTGCCCGGGGATCGAACCCGGAACCTTGTGTGCAGTCGACGTCTCAACCACAACACCAAATGCGGGTGTCATGGATGCATGGATATTTAGAATAACTATGATAATCATCAGTTTTATTACAATATTATAGGAGTGTGGCCCTTTTTTAGGAATATTATTTGTAAGTAGGCAATGAACAGCACAAAATTATAAACTACGAGCAATTGTAGCTTTTACTAAATGGGTTTGATTCCGGTTTGTATACATTCAAGACAATCTAAAATAATATTAATCGATATTTGAACATTTCACTACTTTTGAAGGAATCTTACAAATACTTAATCATATGTTTCTTGAACTAAATAAGTTCTTTAAACAGCTAAAACTATGAAAGGGTATTTTCAGTCCCTTTACGATCTTTGGTATTATTGTTATCTATTTTTTGGTCGGAATTAATGTTACAATTATAGAAAATTTGCCTTCATATCAATTTATGTTTCAAATCTATCCAACAAAACCTTTTTAGAGGTTTTACAAAATACTGCGTGTAGTAAATACCAAAATGATACTGCCTATTCATATCTCATTAAAAAATACAGATAATTTATATTTAAACCAATGCATGAATTTATAAGCTCAATAATAGTTTCCAATCTCATATGCATTACATTCATTCACTATAGAAGCCAACACACTGAAGTAACTATTTTACATTTATAAAATGAATAATACATGCTATGTTTTATAAGACTCCAAATTGTTTATAATTTCTATTATTTTTAATTTAGATGTATTTGATTCCATGTTGTAGTATTTTAGAATATCTCTATTTCTATTAAGAATTTTGAAAGAAAACAAATCAGAATGGAAGAAAATATCCGGAAGCTGTTTTAAGTAATATCACTTTATTTAAAGCATTCAGACACTACAATTACTAACATTGTATTACTAAAGGAACAAACACATATTGTTCTTACTTGTAAATATCGGTGAGATGTATCACTTGAAATATGTTTAAATAAAATCTTAAATAATACCCGTATTGTTGCTATTTACAATTGTGATATGAATACAGAGTGAAAATCTAAATTCTGTGAAGCTACTAAACGATTTTATTTTCATAATTTATTTACACACATTACCAAAGAGTTGAATGCGTTTTAAGAATTTAAACATAATTATCACTATTCGTAATAATACTGCATGCATACAAGACTAAGCTATCTTAATTTGAAGTACAATCTTGAAAAGCTCTTGTTGCTACTTCAAGCAATTCAAGCAACTATACTTAACCCAAATTACGTGATACTAGTATCCAAAAAAACAATAAATCACTCATAGTTAATTGTATCTTATCATATTCGAATTTCTTGTAAGTATAGAATACTCAAAGAAATCATGAATAAAATAGTAAAGTCGACATGCCTTCTAAATCGTTAAAGTACTTATTGAATTATATGGTAAAATTATTTATGTGAATTTATCGCTTGCCACATTTTACGACATGGAAGTTTGTTACAAATATTTGCACTCATAAATCCAATTTTCTTATGCATCAGTTTGTGTTTCCATATTATCGTGTCTTGTTAGTTCAGTCTCTTGGTCTATATCACTGTGACTGGAATCTGATTCTGAAACATTGTAAATTATATTTAATTTCACCATTACACTATTTTTGTTAGTAAAATTGTCTATGATCTGCGATAATTGCATCAGTCATTTTGAACTTGTTTTCCCTGCTGAACAAGAATTTACACATTGTTTATCGTATAGTGGTTATTTTTACTATTTTATTTGTACTAGTAAATTAAAATGAGATGGCACAAACTTGTTATGTGAGACGCGAGAGTTAGAAAAGACAAAAAATCTAAAATAAAGAATAATATGACGACGAAACTCGTATTTATTTAAAAAGTCAGTAATAATTAACCTACTTTAAAAAAATAGAGTAAATCGCGCTCTGACTAAAGGAAATAAACTTTTCCAAGAAAGGTAATAATGGCAAACTTAAAGAATATCAATACAAAGTAGATTTACCGTGTGGTCCAGTATCCAAGGCTAAAACAGCCAATGGTGCTTCGTCCAATACCCCTGACCATCTTGCAGCTAATACTCTGGAGCCTCGGTGACCTCTAACGACTACTGTCGGCATTACACTTTGGGACAAAGATGATCCACCATACATTGAAACTCCTACGTTTCTTCGCATGATTGTGCTGTAAAAATGATTTATTTTTATTTATAAAGAGCAAGACTTACATCTTATGGAAAGTGATCGTCACAGATTAATTATAATATATTACTTAATCCATTAATAAAAAAAATCTTTAAATTAAATTCAATAAGTTATTTGTATTGGACTTTATTTTAATTTGATTTAGTACTAATTATTAAATAAATTTAACTGTTATTTTTCATGGTAATGTAGTTTTGTTCTTATCTATATAGATAGCACAAATTTAAATGCTTCTCATCGCAGTCTTATTATTTATATACTCTTATTATTTATTTACAAATTATTTGTCTCTGGCGGTTAAACAGCAAAAACATTTTGATAGAAGGCACCTCAAATAAAATAATATTCAACATCCTTTGATTTTTAAACCATAGCAATTTTAGTGTATTTACCTATGTTCCGGGTCTCTTCTTGGTTGCTTTTTCTTACACATAACTACTAACGTTACACATAGTGTAGTCAGTATTGTCAAAAAGACCAAAGATAAAGCCGCTCCTGTTAGCAAAGCAACGCTGTTATCTCCAGCTGAAGGCGGCTGAGGAGGTGATGGAGTCATTGTTTGCAAAGATCCTGTAAACACATTTCCAATTTTAAAATGATTATCACCCTTGTTATTCGGTTGGTAATATTTGAAACTATCACCTTAAATAAATAAGTAATCAACTTGTTTCGTTGCAGTGTCTCTAATTTACCGGGTATAAGAGACCTAACATCTGTTGTCTCGGGTGTCCGCATAGTGCGGCATTGTTGGGAATAATAACTGTTTATCAGTTTTTTGTCATGGTCAGGCATATACTTACCATCAGTTGAGCGTTCTGACCATTTTGTAACATCAAAAAATCTATGGATAACCACAAATACTTTCGTGTTCTATTTGCAAATTAGTCGGGACTAGGCTATTCATCTGTATTAGCAAACCTTTTCACACCTACAAAAGATATATAATCATTCAAATTTAGTCAATAACTATAATATTTTTACAATATAAATTTAAGTACAGAATAAAATAATCCACTCCAGTCAATTGCCATCAAGCGAACAGATTGCTGGCGGGCAAAAATCCGTAATCCTCGGAGTCAATCGACGCGCCGCTATCCAATAAAACCGGGCGATCTAATTGCGTTAACACCAGCCGAGTCGAAAACCGCAGCCTACAGGATGTTTGTTAATCAGCTAAGTGCATGTGATTACTCGGTAAGTTGTATCGCAACGATAGCAATTAAACGGATATAGATTTCTGGAAGACTCTCATGATTGAATAACAATTTATCTTTAGATTATCTACAAATTTTGCTCTTGATTCGAGTACACCACTATTGAATATAGATTCTGGTAGACAATGGCATTAGAGTGTACTTTTGCAGTAATACTCATTTCATTATTATAATCCAAATGACGAATATAGTATTTTATAGTACACATTTTTACCGTGTCGTGACGACGTATTAGAGTGTAAATATCATCTCCAACTCTTTCCGTGGATGCTGTAAGCTAAGAGGAAGCTAGGAGACCAAACATTCAGAAAAACTCGTAGCGCTAACTCATTCAATCATAGCCTTTTAAAGGTACTACTATCTCCAACGCACAAGCCAAGACGAAGGTTTGGACAAAACCCGTCAATATCATGAAGAAGGCCTTCAGTCTTGAAGTGAACTGTTTTATTAGCATCACATTTTATTAGCCAATCTATATTCTTAAAGATTTTATTTATATCGAGCTTTACAAATATAACATCCACACTTACCAGGTATATCTAAATCACCAGGACTTCGTATCGAAACACTATGCAATGCTGCTGGTCTTAGCGATCTGCCTCGCGGTGTTTCAGAGTAGACGAGAAATGTATATTTTCCAGGCGTCAAAGCATGTAGTGAAAACTGGGGTTTGTCGTTTATCACTCTATATACGGCTTCCGTCAAACCTCTGCCCGATATTCCCTAATAAACAAATTGAAGCTGTAATGTAATGTTTCAGGTCACAACGTTTATATTAATATAGCAAACGTCTTAATTGATTTAACCAGCCCATAACATGTTACTGTAGGGCAGCCTTCCCACACCTTTACTGAGTGCAGTATGGCTATATATCCATCAATTCTATAAAAGCCTTTTTCAACTAGGTTAATATCATTATATTTATATTATCAGATACACAATCATCGGTATCTAACTTACAAAAAAATTGATAGCATAGAATTTGGTTTGATATAGAAAAGGATTTAGCTATTTTAGGAAGCAGAGAACATGAAACAATCGTGAGGATAAATTCCAATTTTAAGTAGGAAATTAATAATGTGTGAGAATTGATAGTAGATACTTATTAGTAAAAAAAGGTATAGGTTTTGACAATGGCAATGTTATTTATGATGAACTACAAACATTACATGGCACTCAAAATTAGTTGTTCATACAAGCACGGCCTTTCAATTCCTGCCGCGCTCACCTGATCATTCAACGTAGAGATTTCATTGTCTTCTAGCTTTTCGTCCGTACGCGGGCGTACCTCCAGCGCTTCCAATAGAAACTTTTGAGATAGCCCTCCGTCATGGCCAGGTTCGCAGTGAAGAACTTCGTTACTGATTTCGCAATCGCTAGGCGGTTCTGGAAGCGCTATAATCAGAAACACATAGATAACAATATTACTGGTGGTAAAACTGAGCTAAGGCAATGGTGTGTCTAATTGGGATAAAAAATCAGATGTTTGGAAATCAAAAAGTGTACAGAATTATAAAAAAAAAACTGGCAACAACTTCCAGAAATAAGAAACAAAGAGAGAGACATATACGAATAATTCGCAAATCTTAAATTCATGGCGTGGTTGCCAAGTTCCATTAATAAATAAAATAATAATGAACCCACAAATTAAGACACTAAAAAACGTAGAACAAGAAATTAAAAAACTTTGAGTTTGTAAGTCTGTGAATGAACGCAACATACAAAACTATATGAAACCTACCAGCCGGCATAATTCGAAATAAACAAGGCTCTCTTTGGTTTCCAATATCATTGCTGGCCCAACAAGCTAGGTAGCCAAGGTCATCATCACTATTGTCTGAAGTCAGTCCATGGATAACTGTACTACTTGATCCCATCACTGTAACACATTAGACGCTGGTACTGCAAGGTTATTATTATTATAAAAGTACTTTTTATATCAGTAATCTTGCTTCGTTTATTAATTAAAAGAAAAATCTTAAATTTATGTTGACAACTGATTTTTGTTTTAAACTCAGTTTATAAGATTGTAAAGGTGTTGTAAAGTAACTTGACAATTATTTGTGAACCCGGTTATCCTTAATAAAGTTATAGTTTGTGTATTGAACAAACAAAACAAAATGATGAAGCAAATAATTGTCAAGAAAAGTCCATGCTATGGCTTTTTCTTTCATATAATATCGTGACTTTCGACGTCTATCTCTTTGAGGCAGAAGAAAGATTACATTTGATGATGATCCAAAATCATTTTTACATTTGAGAATATATCTTTTTATTATAATTCCCAATCCATAAAAAAAATATATGATAGAAGCTCAAAGTAAAATACTCACTGGCAAAACATCCTTAGTACCATTGTAAGTCCAGTAAAATCTTAAAGGTCCTGCATCTCTTGTTGATGGCGCTGTAACAGAGCAACGCGCTCTCACTTCTCCTCCTGGAGCACCTGCCAGTTGCTGCACTACTGAACCGGCTGCACATTCCGGCCGAGCTGATGACGAAGACATTTGTAATGAAAAACATATCTTAAGCGATGTATATATAGTGCAATTTGGCAAAAGTCCACTATTGATTGATCTCAAATGATAGTAGAGCAATACATAAAGTTAGGCTGGGGATTGTGTTTTCTATGTTTGAGTGTGTGAATGCTTGCGTGTGGGTCTATGTGCGAAGTTGTGTGCTGTGGTAGTAAAAGTATTAATATCACTTTCATTATTTTTTCGGTACTTACAGAGAACATTTAAAGTCAGAGGTTCACTCAAGGCACTTCCTTCGGTATTTCTTGCACGACATCTGTATATCGCTGAATGGTATCTTCTAAGCCCCCGAAGGATCAATTTGCTGCCTTCTACTGCTATGCCTCCGATTGGATCATCGCGTATAAGGTGGACCTGTGTTGGAAATAAATAAATAGTTGCTTATTAATAATAAAATCATACGGCGTCTATTCACCAACCAAGTAGCTGGTACCAACGCAAGACTAAAAATTATTCAGAAGCTTACTACTGTGAACCTAGAATGTACGAATTTTGTACTGCCCATAAGTTAGATACTCACGTGTTTATTTCTCTATATCTTATTTTTTGATAGCTAGTTAGTCGGATTGTCTTCCTCGATGAAGGTTAAATTGATGAACAATGAGTCGACCCTTTAGAGTCAGATTTTCAAAGCCGAGTTACGACCTCTGATATGGTTTTATGTTACCGATATATTGACAACCAGTGCCGACGCCTTATCGTGGCCTCCTAAACACTGAATCGTTTTTCTTTTCAGACATAGAAAGAAAGAAAGAAAATTTAGACTGCAATGTTGTGACCAAACTAGAAATTCTGCCCTTGATATTAATAATAATAAATATTCTTTATTTCTTCTTCACAATAGAGACCTTTATCTATTTGGTTATCTAGACCTTAATCTATTCGAACCTACGGTATTCGGTTCTAGCAGCGATCTTAAATTGAAGCTTACTCAACGTAGAATTAATAACTGTAAAGACAGTCTATGTATGTGTAAATCAGTTTTTTATAAAAATATACGAAAAACTATAAGCTATAAAAAGATTCGCAGTCAGAATGGCTATGCTTAAGGGTTCAGAGATCAGGTCATGTGTGTTTAGGACTTTGTTTGGAATATTGTTTATTTAGCTGCCGGGTTGTTTTGGTTTCGAGTTTGCTCTGACGACAAAATATGATAGAATTTTTACGTTTGACCTCAAATGATTTTGTTTTGTTGATAAAGATGCAAGACTGTTTTCACAGGCTTTTATAATTTAATCAGGTGAGTTTATGCATTCGAGGTTTTATACTTCTGAAAATTCAAGTCAACTTTTTTGGGTCTTACTTAGGTGTGTAACCGTTTTATACTTCGCAAATAAGCCTCTAAGGCTTTTTTGGGACTAAATGGCGCTGTGTGAATGAATGTCTAGGAATATTAATGTACGAGTATATAAGGCCTTCTTTTAACTTTTAAGATTTGTTTTAAGAGGCAATACATACACTTTTCAATAGTGGTTAAATGATTGTATTATAACCAACTGCTACTAGGTCCTACTGGTTCAGGGGTAAGAATTACTAGTTTTAATATTAATACCTAATGATATATCTCATTGTAATCGACAAATTGGCTTGACCAATTCTTTTTGTTAATTTGGTATTTTTTATTAATGATTAGATTATATATAATCTGATCATTAATAATTAGTTGTATTTCCTGGCGTAAGAGAGAGTCATCATCACCATCATCATCATCAGCTCATTAAACGTCCCCACCGAGGGGCACGAGCCTACCCGTATAGGGTGATTAGGCCTTAGTCGTCCACACGGGCCCAGTGCGGATTGGACGACTTCACACACAACCTTCGAAAGAGAGAGTCATGAAGCAAGTAATTAAAAATAAATATGTTCCTAACCTGTTAGGAAAATATAATGAGATACCAAATACTGTCGTAGGCTTTATCATAAATCTAAACAATAATTTAGGTATTGCCTTTTCTAGGTCACCCAGTTCTATATAAATGTTTTATATTCACTATCCATATGCCAGGCGCCGTACGTTTAATAATACAAAACTGAAACTAGCGGGTTCGTTGATGAAGAATAATGCACGTTTCAAATTTACCTAACACTAATACCAATCTTCAACGTCGTAATATGCAGTTATTATAAAGTTATTTTCCGTTATTACAAATTGAATTTTCACAGCATAATAATTAAATTCACATTAGCTAGCCACATTTCACGCTAGTGGCAACTTAAAAATTACAGGAAACTATATAGTTCGTGCGTTCTAAGGCGAGGTGCAAAATAAACACTTTAATTAAGTTCTCCATCAAGAATGGTGGCATTATTATGGCAATTAAGGTTCAAATAAACACAATATTTTGTTTTATTACTTAAATGTTATCCATTTAAGACTTTTTCTTTATTTTAAACTCTTTTGATAAATGAATCCACATACATTTAAAAAATGCCATCTCAGCAAGTAATTTGGAATATGGGTACACACAACAACGGATAAACATACTTCTATTTGTAATCATATTTTAAAAATATACATCCAGAACCGTAGATTGTGTATAGTCAGTTAAAGTCCCGTCATATTTAAAAGGACGATAACTGGCACTCAACCAAAAAACAAACTCAACAAAAACAACTCAAACAAAAGTGCATAGCACTCTTATTAGAGTGCTATGCACTTTCGTTTCGGGATGGGCACTGTTGTTGCTAGTTGAATGATCGGGAATAAGAGTAAAGGACCCTATATCTGTCGTCTCGGGTGACGGGCGCAGGGCGGCATTGATGGAGAATAATAACTGTTTATCAGTTGTTGGTCTCCTTCAATGCCGCTCTGTTATGGTCAGGCGTATCACTTACCATCAGGTGAGCGTCCTGACCGTCCTCTTGTAACATAAAAAAACTGGTTTAGGACTATTATAGCCCAGACGGTGTACACATCGTGATACAGGACTTTATAAATAAAATAAAGCTAGAAAAATACTAAAGAACCAGGGTACTAACAACTTAATAACGGTCAAACGATTAACCGGTAAACAAGTTTATAAACATTTCCTGTTATAGAACACCCAAGTCAAACCTGTATGCAAATGCATACTAAGCATACGAGTCTACAAGAAAGTGGACCTTTTTTAATGTGATCACATATGAAAGTAGTCACTCGCATCAGTTCTGTCCAGCCCATTTAAACTGAGTTACTCTTGCCAAGTACATCGGATGAATATAAATTTTACATGGTGATTCATTTGATAGGATCAGCTTGTAATACATTTTTTCCATTTTGTAAGGATCACTCATTCTGTAGAATCTTTGAAAAAGGTTTTCGATTCTTCGATGACTTAGTTTAGGTTTTTTCCGTACGTAAATATTAATGAGTAAGTAAGCAAAGTATTTGGTAATTGGTTTTGTGAATAATGTACCAAAACAAGCGGGACATCTGGCGCAAAATGCAAAAACCTATGTCCAACAGTGGACTGTGAAAGGCTAAAGTGAAGAAAGTATATTCTGGTTGACATAAAAAAATATATCATTTGAACGTTTGAACATTACTACTACTACTACTAGGTGGTAGATTCGATACTGAGACGTCTAGGTAGGTACCACCGCAGTGCCAGATATTATCCCGTGAAACAGGAGTGTTATGCACTTTTGTGTTTCGGGATGAGGGCACTGTAGCTGGTGAAATTACCGGGTATAAGAGACCTAACATCTGTTGTCTTGGGTGACGGGCGCAGTGCGGCATTGATGGAGGATAATAACTGTATCGTGAGGAAACCTTCATGCACGACTACGAAGAGATATAAAGGTTGTGCGTGAAGTCTCCCAACCCGCACTGGGCCCGCGTGGAGGACAAAGGCTTAATCACCCTATACGAGTAGGCTCGTGCCCCTCGATGGGGACGTTTTAATGAGCTGATGATGATGAAACATATCATAGATTCATATGCATGAAGAAAAAGACGGTTATTTTAATTTTACAAACACCCTAACTTTATTTATATGTACATAGATTATTTGCACATGCGAAAATATTGACTCAAAAAGCATACCTCGGTACCTCTATAGAAGGTAAAGTTAGTTGCAGGTGGAGAAGCATCCGCTGAACAAAGAAGCTCAGCGTTTTCATCCTCCCTCAGTAATCTAGGGTCTTTAGGCTCTATGAGGGATATCTGAGCTACTGGTGGGTCTGTAACAAAATATACATTTATGTTAGTGTGGAGTATCTGTTTTTAAAAATGAATGGGCCGGATCGACAGTTCAAAAAGTTTTGTAAGTGCTGATAAAATTATTTTCCTGATAATGTTCTCGTATGTCCTTCCTTCCTTCAGGATAAGCAAGTTGAAGTGGCAGTGGGCAGGGCACATAGTGCGTAGAACCGATGGCCGATGGGGCGGAAAGGTTCTCGAGTGGCGTCCGCGTAACGGAAAACGAAGCGTAGGCCGACCCCCAACCAGATGATCTGATGATCTGGTTAAGGTGGCAGGTAGCAGATGGATGTCAACTGCAAGGGATCGGTCCGCGTGGAAATCATTAGGGGAGGCCTTCGTTCAGCAGTGGACTTTCTATGTTGTAATGATGATGATGATGATGTTGTCCTTCGAAAAGGGTTGTGTTGTTTATTTACTTCAATCTCAGATTAAGATTTAGTATTGTCAGTTTAAATGAACAGAATACAAATTAATGATATGCAAAATACAAAAGCGAGCATCGACGAAATATCGTCATGAAGTGTGTTTTAGAAACTAACGAAATTTATTAAAACACTGCTAATTCACTTTGATAACAAAGGGCAGTTAACATCGAAAATTCTAGATGCAAGCCAATCACGGTTTAAATTTTAACAAAGCCGAAGCGAGCTGTATTGGGCAGACAGTCAGTACCGAATTGTTTATTCTGCGCACGGTACCTCAGACAAAGTCGGTCCAACCAGCACCAACACTTTGCCAAAGATTATGAATTGCAACGAAAATTCACAGAAGGTTTATTTTGAATTCAATCAAAGAAATATTTAACTATTTATTAAGTACCTAGTAGCCGTTACTACGAGTATAAATGTCTATAGTGACATGAGTCACAAGGGAAGTATGCTTTTGGACACAGGTACATTCTTTTCACGAGAGATTTGAATTGATTGCATTAAACGTTGCGTTCGTCCAGTACGTGGTGGGAGTCAACTCTTTTAAATTTTATTTAGCAATAAGAAAATACATTGTCTGTACTCGTACATCAAGATGTAACTGTAATGATAATATGGTATTCCAGATCATAACTCACCATACTGGTCCAATAATTCTTTGAATAGTTTTATCAAGATGCAACATGAGCAGTTAAGTCAGTTATAAATCTCTCAACATTTTGAAAAAATAGTTCTATTATATTGCATTATCGAAGTCACCATCTGTATAATACAATTCTATAGCATCAGCTGTGTCTAGGGAGTAGGTAACGGTACAATTATTACGTTGTTTGTTTGTTTTGCAAGTCGTATTATTGCGTTTTGTACGTGCATAAAATAATTTTGCTAAAATAAAGTTGTATTTTTCACGGGCAACTTCGAAAGTTATTGTGCGGGGAGAAATAGAGAGCCCAGGTGTCATTATTAAAGTTCGAAAATGTAATATGGCACAAGAGACTGGCGAGGATGTAATTTAAATTCGAAGAACGGTTTTGTTTTGAAAATATTTAAGTTTGAATACCCATGGCAGTTTTATTCAGCAACTGACATGGTTTGCGATCTAGGGTCTGCAGATTATGGTTTTCTTACAATAACTAAGAAATAAGTACCAGAAGAATATTTCTTGTGGACACCATGTATCAAAACTACATTACATGGGACTTTTTCTATCTATAGGCAGCACAAGTTAAGTAAAGCCTTGTGAAGACTGTGATGAAATAGAAGTAGAAATATTCGTGATGACAAATGAGTATCAATTCTCATTTACAGTGCACTTTACAATTGAGTACAAAATAACGTGGTGCGACAAAAACAAAAACGGAACCACTAAAAACCACCGACAATATATCAAAAGCGCGCCACACACGAGATAGGGAAGCGGGAGTTCCGGCTCTGTCTGTGCAGGGTTGTCCCACGACGGAAATACATGGTACTCAAAGCAGAATGGGGCTATGGAAATCTTTCGGATAGCTGTTCATTATCATCAGATCATTAAACGTCCCCGCCGAGGGGTACGAGCCTACCCATATAAGGTGATTAGACCTAAGTCGTCCACGCGGGCCAGTGCGGATTGGCCAACTTCAAGTACAACCTTTGAATTTCTCCGTAGGAATGTGCAGAGTTCCTCACGATGTTTGCTTTTAACTTTGACATTGGTACATGGAGGGATTTAAACCTGCACTCTCTAGATCAGAAGGCCACATCCCACACCAATGAGCCACCGACGCCGATAGCTAATAATCATTTGTTATTAAAACCTCGTACTTAAATCGTTAGTTGTTTGTAGGTAGGAGTTTTTGGAAATCGGTCCTAGAATTATGTATTGGGATCCTAACTATCAAAGTATAAACTTGGCTTTTACCATATGAATGAATGATTTAAAAAAAAATGATTGCATATTTTTCATCGTCATATTCGAATATTACACACCTAAGCGAAATACAAAAGTGCGAAGGGTAGAACTCGACAATGAAGTTAAACCATTCGATTTCCGAACTCATGCAAACTGTAAATGAGTCACAGAACCTTACAAGCGCTTAGTTTCCGGATATTACAGTTGTAATTTCTTCCCCGCGGCGCAACCCTACGAGCGCGGTTTGAGCTGCGTGCCAACAACTTTGTCCCGAGTTTAAATATTATCGCGGGCGGGTCTTGGGCGTGTTTATTATGTCGCACTACGTACACACTTACGTATCTCCCGAGGTGTCAGATTTTGTAAGAGTTGGGTATAACGTAAAGTTGGGCGCCTCGAGCGTTAACATGCAATGTACACCCGTTCCGCGAAATCTTTTACGGCTCTTTAAACTTGGTGCGTGGCGGTGTAATTGAAAAGTCGGATGTGTTTTCGAATTTATGAAGTTAAGCGAGAAGTTATCTTAAATTTCATGGTATCCGATGTCTCAATGACTTGTTCAGGCAAGTGTAGGAGTGGAGACCGAGTCTTGGCAAGCGTTACGTGGGACATCTCTCGGGCCGGTAGACTGACGACGTGCAAAAGGCCGTTGGTGGAGACTGGATGAGGAAAGTGGAGAACCGAAATATTAAAGAGAAGGAGAGAGATCGTAACTTTTATTTGACATCATTTTCTGAGTTGCAATAAATAAAATTTAGTATTCGTGGAGGTGCGACTCACATCAAGCACTTTATAGAAATTCTTAATTATTTGGATTGAAACTGTTTTCTCAGCTATAGGATGAGACGAACAGTGCAATTATATCTTTACATTTAAGTTTAGTATAAAGAAGTATTGTATTCTGCCCCCGAAACAAAATTTTTTTCCTTTCTTTCAATTACTGAAACCATCAAATTTATATAAGTTGAGTGTTATGTGTTGTGCTTAAGCGTGAAGATCCAACTATGTTAACTTTAGTATACTATTGAGTAACACGAACTACTATCTTCTATATGGTAGCCTGTCTGTATTTTCACTACCTATGGTACATCATACAAAAGGAAATTGAGAAGATGCAGACAATGGCATTTTTGGCTTTTCCCAAATATTTATTTTCATAGATAGTGTATTATGATACTTACACATAACATCGAGCATAACGGAGTCTTCAAGAGTATAAGCCGGAAACCAGGGATTAGAGACGCGGCATACTAGCTGCCTTCCGCTGTCTTCTCTTCTTACATGCCACGTTAGAATGCTCTTGGTGACGTCCGTCTACCTCCATCTAAATAATATAAAATTTTATTTGTATGTTAATCAGTTTTCAGAGTTAAAAAGTAAGCTAGATTACCTCATATTTAATAAAATTACGTAAAAATTAACATTAAAATAAATCACTTCAAACTAAACAGATTTATAAAAATATACTATAAACGATTTCGCAAAGTTTTATTTAATAAATTGTTTTAATTTTTCTGTCTTTAGCATGACAAATAGGCACCTCCTTACGACAACGAGCCTTCGAAGAAGGTTTTGTTTTGGGAGCCAAACAATTATACGATTCATCTAATGGTAAGTGGGTCCATGCTTTTAAGATACTGGATCTCAGAAATGGGTTATCAGCCCTTTAACGAAGTTTACACTATTTATTTTTACTTATAAAGATTTGATTACCTCAGTTAAAGTAGAATCAACGAGTTGCGAGTTAAGGAACCAATCGATGTTCGGCGCCGGCTTCGAGCCTCGGGTAGTGCACACGTACGAGCGGTCCTGGCCGGCCCGCGCCGCCCCCTTGCCGGACACCCGGACGAATTGCGGCTTCACTGTGGAGGAAATGAAATATTTTAACGGCATACGATCTGTGGCTTTCCGTTGCGAAAGCGCGATGGTGCTCGTTTGTTGGAATCTGGTCACAATATATTGGTTTGCAGTTTAAAATGGAAGTTTGTGCTGAGTCAATTTTTGATGTGAAACTGGATCCTTTTTCTCGGCTTTTAATATGAATTTGATATTTACTTATTGCTGGAGACGACAATTATTTAATAGAACGTTTTAAGGTGGTACTGATGAAACTTTTTTTGGCGTTGAAAGGTGCGCTAAGACATGAACATTGGAGCTGAAGCAAGTACACTGACTGGATTAGTTCACAAGTACAAAGTCACTCAACGAGCAGTGAATCGAGCTATGATCTGGTTTACTCTCAGGGATTAAAACAGATATGATGTTATTCGTGAGAGAACTAAGTTTAGCAACATAGCTTGCGGGAGATCAACAAGTTGAATAAGTAGTGAGCTGAGCATGTAGACGATGCAGATGGACGGATGATCTGGTTAAGGTGGCGGGTAGCAGATGGATGTCAACTGCAAGGGATCGGTCCGCGTGGAAATCATTAGGGGAGGCCTTCGTTCAGCAGTGGACATAATTAGGCTGTAATGATGATGATGATGATGAGCATGTAGAAGAACCGAAAGCCGTAGGAAAAACTAGTTTTGGATTGGATACCGTATCCTGGCAAGCGGAGTATGGAACGCCCACCACCGCGATGGACCGACGACTTGCAAAGGATCGCTGGTGGAGGCTGGAGGAAAATGTGGAGGACCGAGATATTGTGCGCTGTATTGTATGAGGAAGACCTAATGTTCAGCAGTGAACTTCGATAGGTTGGAGGGATAAAGATAATTGTGCGATATAAGCTACTAACTCTACTCTTCTCTAAAAAGTTAACAAAATACAGAGAAAACCAAAGTCATCACTTAGTGATTATAAGTTAATACTTACAAAATAATTTGAGAGTAACTTCTCTGATGATTGATTGCAGGAGTGGAGGTTCCACTTTGCAGTGCAGTCTGCTGCCAGATTTCTCCCTCGAGAGACCTTGAAGAAGTAGCTGACAGACAGAACCTCCTTTCGTGATAGCTAGCCTCTCGTTTCCACTCCACCAAGACACGTCTGGAGGTGGCTTGCCTAAAATAAATTTCATAATTCAGTTTTTCTATAGAAACTATTTGAAGTATTCAATATTATAAAGTAATTGAAATAGAAATCGGTTATTGGTATTATTTTCTATTACATTATTGACAATTTTATGCGTGCTAAAACCGCTTCTATTTCGAAGGTTTCGGTCAGATTCTTACACATGAATTTGTGTTTATAAGAAGCGTATCATTATTTCCATTGGTCTGCATTTTAAAACACTTTTTGATACCAATTGAACTGATGGCCGTTTTGTCCAAATGATGGTAGGTAACACGCCTACTTTTATACATACGTACCTCCAGCAGCCTGACACGAGAGCAGTAAATCTTGACCCTCCCTAAAGGGACCAGCAACCGGACCAAGTATCTCTCTTCCTTCTGAATCATAAATGCGAGGTGATTCTGGAGGAACTAGAATAAAAAGGCAATATTTTTATAAAATTCATACTATTGCTGGCTGAATTAAGAAAAAGAAAGAAGATGCCGTGCTTCGGAGGGCACATCAAACTAACAATTCAGTAGACTAAATTTCTTAGGGTGGTAGTATTTATCACCCATCAATACGCATTAGGCCAGCAAGGTGCTGTCTGTAGGGGAAATTTTTGGTAATGAAAATGATGATTGTTTTTATTTATTTACCGAATAATTTTCATACAGATCTCGATCCTCGTGCAGTAGTAAAAACATTTGTATGTATGAGCATATCAGATCCATCAGTTTCTATTTCTATGTATGTTAATGGGCTGTTCCTATGTATGTTTTCACAAAAGAAATATAAGTAGGTTTACCCGTTGCCTTGTTCTCATATGACAACCTCTTTTTGTGAAATTGGGGCTAATTCTGTGAATATCTCCGAATTTTATTTATTGCGGGACAAAAAGGCTAGCCGGTAGTTTTCACACAAACTTACCAATAACAGTCAAGTTGACTTGATAATTTCTCGTTGGTGAATCGACGTAGTCTATCCTACATCGGTAGATGCCCTCGTCTTGATGCGCCACCTTTTCCACAGAGAGGTGGGCTGAAGACGTGTCAGACTCGTTTAGTACGAAATGCGTTCTCGTCCCGAATTCGCCAGCGACTGCCCAATGTACTGGAGGACCGTTTCTGAAGTCCACTCTATAAGAATAAAACATATTTAAACTATTAATATGAATGAAACTGTTGAGGTGTTGCTGTGAAACGGTTATTGTGCGAAAAGTATTTTTCCTTTTTACTTCTGCTAATTTTAGGAAAGGCTAGATTGGTTTTATGTATTTACGAATTTTACCATCAGTTGAATGCTGGAGGTAGCAGTAATGAGTCTAAAAATTACTCCCGAATTTTGGCTATACGTATGCAGATACACGTATACGTGTATACGTATACGCTATACGTGTACGTATGACAGGTCAAATTTCATGACCAGTTGATCTATTACCTAAAGCTTTGGATCAGGAATTAGCTGTTGTAAGATCCCAAAGTATGTTGATAGCAAAAAATATTGAGATCAAGCACTCGACCACTCCAATAACTCAACACAAAAGCCACGAGCTTTACTAGCGCATAAATTCAATAAATGCACCCGAAACGCAGCCAAATATTTAATTCATGTCCCGCGTCTGCCAAATGTACAATAGCCGAAGTGAGTCACACTTTAAAACTCAGAGGAAGGAAGCAATACAACCGAAGATACCGCCCCTTCCGTCTTGGAATGACTCCAAGAGATGAAGCACTGAATCAAAAGGGAAATATTTGTTTAGTTCCCGTGTGTTTTCCTCCGAATCAATAAGCGTGTCTGATATTGAGGCGGTGTTTTTGCAGATGTTTGCGTGGATTACACGCGGATGTTGTAATGGCACGCTGTTTGATTTTTGGGGATCAGGATGACGAGATACAAGCATGATTCATTCATCAGATGGGATTGTGTACGTTTTGTTAGGATTTAACATGTAATTGGGGTTTATTTATTTATGGAAAGAAAGAAAGATTTCATTCTTTCTTTCTATTTATTTATGGTTCACCAACATGTAACATATAAGATCTTTCACTTATCAGGGGGGTTAACGCCGTCTTTTACAACAGTATTGCAATAATGATACGTTAGCATTTTTGTACTAGAAAAGGCGAAGTAATATTATTGAAATTTTGTTTGAAGAGATAGGTTCGGATTTGATAAGCCCCCAGGGCCCCGATTGCGCTATTTTTTAAATGCTTGCGCATCCTTATAAGGTCTCAATAGTTCAATTTTGCACTTATTCGTACTGATTTACGGTACATTTTAATTGGTAATAAAATTAGACATTTCATTCTACTATATTAATACCATTTTCAACCATTAATAGTACAATATCTTATATGTGACCAATTCATTTCAAATGGCTGGTAAATTCTATGAAACAATTACCATACTAACAATACGTTAAGATACTATGAACATTTCTTTGTTACATCATCCGAGTCTTCTTGATGTATCAAGAAGACTGTTTTTTTATCATCCATAGGCAGACATTAGACCGCCATCTTACCTGATGATAAGTGACGATGCGGCCTAGGATGGATCATGCCTACCTAGAAACAGCCTATTCACTCTTGCCTTGGATGATGAATATGCGTCATAATGTATGCATTCACGATGCAATACGTCATAACTAGATGCAGAACTCAGAGCTTCTCGGCCATGAATTACAGTGGAATGGGAAAAACGGCTCGAGGGAGACAAATGGCCTCGTGTCAAGTGTTTAAAGTGCATTTTTAAGTTGAAAATGTTAATTTGAGCAGTGTAATGTGTTTATTATGAATGCATGACCGTTTTGTGTGATTAAACTCTGTAAAAGAGATTGTTACGTCGTTAGTTGAAGTTAAATGGTATTTTATATTACTAGAATAAAATAACATAACTACAGTACAAAATTTTTGTCATAAATTATTGTTATGTGTAGGTAAATGACAAAATGAGCGTCGGTGGCTCAATGGTGTGGACTGTCGCCTTCCTACCGGGAGGACTGAGGTTCAAATCCCGACACGTCACAATGTGTTTTCGAATTTTCGAAAATATATGTACGTTATCCGACGCTCTTACGGTGCAGGAAAACATCGTGGGGAAACCTTCATGCACGCCTGCGAAGAGATTCGAAGGTTGTATGTGAAGTCGTCCAACCCACACTGGGCCCGCGTGGAGGACTAAGGCCTAATCACCCTATACGGGTAGGCTCGTGCCCCTTGGTGGGGACGTTTAATGAGCTGATGATGATAATGATGATGATGAAATGACAAAGCTCTGTAACTACTGATATAAAAATTTAAAAAGAGTGACTATCGACTTTCTTGCCGGCTCTTTTCGAAGATCCTACTTATTCCGAACCGGTGGTAGAGTCATAAAAAATATAATCAAAATAACAATTGATGATTCAAAAGTATCTGTAAAAGGTTTATTTGAATAAAGTGGTTGTTTTGTTTAAAACACAAAGTTTCTCGGATTTATAATTGAAAAGCTTTTTTCCTTTTATTCTCCCAAAGAAACTGTTAACTATTAGAAATATGCAGTAATTTTTTTTCTCTTCTAAACTGACTGTTACTACTTTAACAACTATAACCATAAACTATTTCACAAAGATGAGTGATCTTCATGACCATTATATTTTTTTTATTATTTGCATTTTCATGCGCTGCGGCGCTGTTCCAATGCGTACTAGCAGGTACGTTTTTTTTTTTTAAATTAAATAGCTCAAAATCCCTTCAACTCCTCAAAAAGAGTGAACCATTAAATTGCAACATCTTTTTGCAATAAAAAAATAACGTCTTTTATTATTTTTTTATGTTATAAAGTGTACAGGACGGTCAGGAAGCTCACCTGATGGTAAGTGATACGCCTGAACATGACATGGTGGCATTGATTGAGACAAACAACTGATAGACAATTAGTCTCCATCAATGCCTCACTGCGCCCGTCACCCGAGACAACAGATGATAGGTCTCTTATATCCGGTAATTTTACTAGCTTAGTATTTTTTTTTCATTTTATTTTATTATTAGTTCAGGTATTGAAATGTTACAAATTTCATAAGGACCGCCGACTCACAAAATTTCGCGGAACGGGCTCACCCGTTCTCGTAGGCGTGAAGTCTCAACTTCTAAGCAGTAGACTGTATTTTTTTATACGGACGATTGCTTAAATTCAATACTATTTAAGTACCACTCTTTTTCAATGCCTACTAAATATTTTGTGACATTAATGGAACTGTCACTAGTCACATTTACACAAAGCCCGGGAGGACCCGTTGTGACAGCTGCCAAAACAGTTGACGTACTTGTGACATAAGACACAAACTATTTCTGAGCATCATTGTTTTATTTTGCAATTGTACTGAAAATTAAGTAATATTAAAATATCTCTATTCTAACGTATATTGTCTGTGTTCAAAAATGTCGCAAGTAATTCGCAATGTCAATATTTAACTTCATATCTAGAGTCAACTAATAAACTGACTTTTATTTTGAAGACCTGTGTAATGTATTGATTGTACCTGCTACTTCTTCAAGGGTTCATAATTCAATGTCTGTATAGCACAAATGTTTGTGAGCATAACATATTTATGTTTGTATTGGTCTGGGTATTTTCCACGTAACAGGCAAGGTACTTAGTTTGAGACTATTCTATACATCTTTTTAATTTTGAAATTAATATTTTTAAAATTGCCGAACCATCTGGTGTAATGATTGAGACGTCGGCTATTAGACCGAGTTCGATCTACGGGCAGTACAAACATTTATGTGCATGAAGATGTCTGTTTGTATTTGGGTGTTTTCTATGTATGACATGTATGTACTGGCAAAATAGTATATTAGCATGTTTATCCGTTGTTGAGTAGCCATATTACAGGCTTATGCTTAGTTTGGGGCCAGATGGCGCTGATGGATGGTGAATGCCTGTGGATATGTATTTATTTATTATTTTTTTTACCAGGAGATAGTACAACAATGTACTCCCAAAATGCTGGAATAAAGAAATGTCAAAACTCTATATTCAAATATGTCAATTAAATTTGGTCTAAGCATGTGCTACTGCTTTTGGTCATGAACCTAAGTAATAGCACACTAATAAAAAAACCATTAATTGCGGACTATCAAAACGGAAGCTGGCAGCAGCATTTGTAATTGGGCCCCTCAATAGCCTCAGAAAGTTACCCCAAAACACGTATCCCACGGCGAGATCAGGTGGTCATTAGCGCGGAACTGGCACCAGCCCACTACCACGTCTGGCTGACCGCCAACGCTGCCGGTAGAGTCCCCACGCCTTTGTAGAAATGTCTACATCCTAATTTTCTTCGTCTTTGTTACTAATTTATTATCTCGCGGGCTCTATAAAAGTTTTGATAGTGTAGTGGCTAATGCTGTAAGTCAAGCAACTATCACACTGGTCGTGATCGGATGGGTGACCAAAAATATTATCTCGAGTCCATAATGTGCTTATTGCTATTAGATATTTTAGGCACGTTTAATCGTCGGTTCTAGGTTATTAGGATTGTAGTCGTTCATCATCATCAGCTCATATACGTCCCCACCGAGGGGCACGAACCTTACTAAGCGTTAAGAGTAAATAATATACAGGGACGTAAATAATGTACATATTTATGAAAAGAAAACACATCTTTATATGTGGTCTTCTGCGCATAGTATGAGCATGGAACTTAATGTAAATCTTAGGGTAAAAACTTTGCGTGGTTACTTTGCCGATCTCTTAGTCCCCCTTCTAAGTAGAAAACTACCGTACGAACCAGTGGTAGCTTTATTGACAGTCATAAGTTATGTAAGGACCTAAACTGAATAAATACTTTTCATTTAATTAATTTTGTTGTTTTATAATCTGAAAATGAAATGAACTTTGAGACAAAATATTTGTCCACTATATTCTGAGATCGCAGACACCCGAAACTGAGCCTTCCCAATGCTTCAGCGTACAATTTATAGAAGCCTTTGTCCTATTTCTAGCGACGCCATNTTAATTTATTTATCCTTTATACATGTAAAGGCTGTTTACAAGACAAATGGCTCTTGTTGATATTACACTAAAATGGACGCAAAAATTATTACATTTTTCTGCAGGATTTTCTTAATTTAACTCAATAAATGTCCACTGATATTCACACAACGCCATATAGCCCCAAGTAAAGCGTGAAACTTGTATTACGGGAACTAAACAACTGATGATTTTATATTTTTTGTAAATATATACACATATATACATAGAAAACACCCATACCAGTACAAACAGAAATGTACATGCACTCAATTATTTGTACCATAGATTGACTGATTGACTCGGACTATTACACATTACAATTAAATAATAAATGCTTAGTAAAGAGTTTCACAAAAACTACTAATTATTTAACCAACCTCATATTTTCAGTAAATAAATTAAATTAACAAGCGCATATTTATTTGCGCTTAAATATTGAAAAATAATAAAAATACAAAGAGTGATACACAAAACAAGAACTATAACACGGTATTGTGAAGTTATGACATTTTAGTATTTCTTTTATATGAGGGCAAATGATTTTCTTTTCAATACTTTCGCAATTATCATCAAATTGAAAAAGAAAATAATATAATATTTTAATAATTGATAATTGTATTCGATTAACAAACGGCCAAGTTTCATGATATCTAAAAAATCCAAATTTTACTGCTCCAATTATGGTTTCTTAGGAAATTTAGACGTATACGGGAAAAAATCCATTATATTTTATTTACATTTGTGAACCCCAACCATGAAGTCGTCAAAAGTAACCCTGCATAATACAGCCAACTCAATTTCGAGATTTCGAATTAATTGTAGCATCATTCCGACTTCCGACGGGCAAATTAAATTTTGACACAGAGCGAGCGTAGGACCACTTAATTGCAATTAGCTGACTTATAAGACGTTCACTTGTTTTAACCGAGTTGAAAATTCCGAGTTCGCAAAGGTTCGCGTCTGCTGCGACATGGTTAGTGACGGCGACGCGATGTGAAACGATGATTATGATAATAACTTTGCGCGTACTGTTGGTGTGATTCTTGAACCTCTAAGTATAATGAAAAAAATATATTAAATATCCGCTGACATTCATAAAGCGCCATCTTGTCCCAAACTAAGCATGGGAACTAAACAACGAATAAACATACTTATGCATTTTTTTAAATATGTTGTATAAAAGTTTTCTGTTGATAATATTTATATTATCAATTGAAAACTTTTACTTCACATATACAATATTTTTTAGGGCATAAGTGAACACAACGGTCGGTGCGCTCACCTGGTAAGTATACGCCTGACCATGACAGAAGCAATGTTGAAGGAAATTAATAAGAGTAGGTAGTCATGATTTTTCCACCAACTCTGCTCTGCGCCCGTCACCCGACACAACATAAAATTATGTTAGGTCTCTTATACCAAGTAATTTCACTAGCTACAGTGCCCTCATCCCGAAACACAGAAGTCCAAAACACTCGTATTTGACGGGACGATATCTGGCACTGCGGTGGTACTAGACGACTCAGTACGAGTAAATATGGATTCACATTGTGTTATTTTTCATTTTATGAAATTCAAAGATCAAGCGTTCGTTGGTGTATGTAATGTATTGGGTTGTTAAGCTAATTTTGAAATATTTGTACATGATGGGGCACCAGAAATTATTTTCTCGAATCCCTGCGTACTTTTTTTATAAGCACCGTTAGCCTGGATACAGCTTTAGGAGAAGTTCTTAGCTCCCATCAATACGCATTGGGCTTGCTGGTTAGATTACATCCCAATGGCTTTGCTGTGTGTAAAGGCCTGAGCCCAAAATGATTGTAAGCTGGTTGTTGGATAAAAATATATTTTATAACCATCCAGACCGATTTTTGGCCACGGCGACTGGCCGATATAGTAATAAAAAATTGCTGATGAAAATCGTCTTTCAACTTTGATCAAGGTAATGCATTTTATAATATGACAACCCCAAAGCTCCGCGAAAGATAATTTGATATTCGGAACTATTATTACATAGTTTCTGCTCCGACTCAATTTGATTTACCTCACTTTTCGCCACAAAGTTGCATCCCGAGTATAAAATGTTGCTCCGTTTTCAAATTTACTTTACAGCGATATTACCTTTACCATTGCTCGCAGTCTCTCACGTCGATAAAGTTTTTATTATTAAGCGAGCTTTTTAATATTTTTATACGAAATTCATATATTATCGTACTGCTATTATGTCCGTAATCAAATATAACCAACATTTATGCATTCACTATTATATATACTTTTTTCATAGGTAAACGAGCGTACGATTCACTGTAATGTCAGCGTCGCCCATTAAACATTTTTGAAATCTTTTTTCATTATTTATTTTTAAGGAGTATTATCATACAATGACAATGTCACTCCCGTGAGGTCAACAAAATGTACACTTTAAAACATTAAAATAATTTAAAAAAATATTTTTTTACAAGATATAGGAAGCAAACGAGCAAGAGTGCACTTGACGGAAAGTTTTCACCTCCAGCCAGTGACAACGGTGACACCAGAAGTGCCACCGGAGCGCTGCTTGCCTTCCAGATAGGAATACGCTCTTTAGATCAGAAATTATTTAATCCGTAAGAGAACTAAAGTTGCCGACATAGCCCGCCGGATCAGCAAGTTGAAGTGGCAGTGGGCTGTTCATGTATGTCGCAGAACCGATGGCCGTTGGAGCAGACGAGTCCCGGAGTGGAGACCGCGTCTTGGCAAGCGTAGCGTAGGACGCCCTTACGCAAGTCGTCGGGGCCGATGGACCGACGACTTGCGTTAGGTCGCTGGTGGAGGCTGAATAAGGAAAGCGGAGAACCGGGATATCTGGCGCAAAAAGGGGGAGACCTATGTCCAGCAGTGGACTGCGATAGGTGGAAGAGAACGCTCTTTTTTAAACATTACATCTGGAACAGAATTCTGGCCTCATCTAATAATGGGGAAGCCAAAATACTGTTACGCAGACAAACATCATAATTTCTAAAAAGTATTTGGAAGGTCAGTGGCTCATTAGTGTGGACTGTTGCCTGCCGATCTATCTGGAGGGTGCAGGTAGTAATCCCGCCACCAATTTGTATCGATTTTTTGAAATACTGTACGTTTATCCGACGCTCTTACGATGAAGGCAAACATCTCAAGGACGCAC
The DNA here is from genome assembly GCA_019425675.1 of Leucinodes orbonalis. Classification (NCBI taxonomy): domain Eukaryota; kingdom Metazoa; phylum Arthropoda; class Insecta; order Lepidoptera; family Crambidae; genus Leucinodes; species Leucinodes orbonalis. The sequence goes on along the minus strand of PQWD01002117.1, from coordinate 157,575 downwards.
GACTGCGAATAGATTCAAAGGCTGTACGTGAAATCGACCAATCCGCACTGGGCTCGCGTGGACGACCTGTACACCCTTAACGGCTAGACTCGTGCACCTCTGTGGGGACGCATAATGATCTGATGGCGAGGGAGAGAGAATGGAAAGTTTAAGGCCTGCGGTAAGAGGTTACCGTGAGTACTGAGTGAGGACTCAGTTAACGCAAAACGTTCTTTAAACGGTTTTTGCGAGGTCATGAACTTTGATTAAGCCCTTTTGTGGCTTTAAATAAAAATTTTGAACCATAATATGGTAATAAAAGAATAGTCATGTATCTATCTAAGAAGCAGACAGTTTGAAACTGCATAATACTCAACTAGATAGAAGCTACTAATGACATTACACATTATCTTTATGACTTCATGCCAAGACTTGATAATGATTGTAAAGCATGAACAAAATCGCATAACATTTTGATTCTCCATGTTAGGCAAGTGGTATAAACGGTCCATTTATACCCAAGTAATTACACGGTATACGGATTCATTTCGGCAAAAGCAAGCTATCGCCTCCATTGGTGAAGTTGTTGGATCGACGCCAAATTCTTACCAAGCCGGATTATGTTCCGAATATCTAGAGGTCATTAGAACGCGTATAAAATGGGAATGCTTAGTAGACACTTAGGCATTATTTACGTATTTATTGAGTGGTTTTAATCTTATTTCAACACGGATAATGATCTTGTTAAGTTTACTTGGAGATCATGTGACTGAAGTCTCTATCCCCATTTTTCTAAAGATTTTTTTCCGAGCTGAAGTATGGAAGGGGCAAAAAATTACTGATTGTTGTGGTTTAACGATGTTATATGTTAGAAACTGCAGTGAAGTTAATTTAAGATCACTTGTATTCTTTAGTAAATAGCTACAAATTAGATATCATGGATGTTAGACTAATGCTAGTACAAGTAATTATTCTTGCATTGCATTGTAAAATTATGTTATTAAACTTTTTGTTCATATTATAATCACTATGTTTTGTAACTGCCTCTGTGGGCACAGCGGGTCGGTGACTCGAAGGTCGTAGGTTGGATCCCGCGGGGAAATGCCACCTTGTGTAATTCTCAGACTGAATCGTGATTGTCCAAAAATAAAGATGATTCCGTGGTTTAGAAACCACGTTAAGCTGCAGTCCCGGCTACTGAATTGGGAATCGTTAACATCCACCAATCCTCACTGAACCCGCGTGACCATCCACCAAAGGGCTTCTGCTGATGATGCTGAGCGGAAATGCCTGTTCCCAGCAGAAGGCCGTTGAAAAGCTGATATGATGAACTTCAAATAGAAAGTACGTTAAAAAAGCTTTTTGTCAAAACGCTCCCCATATTTACATTTATCAATCAATCAGCCTAACATCGTCAACTCTCTCTCTTCAACCTATTGCAGTCCACTGCTGGACATAGGTCTCCCCCATTTTGCGCCAGACATCCCGGTCCTCCGCTTTTCTCATCCAGCTTCCACCGTCCGTCGTCGGTCCATTGGGCCGGAGGGCGTCCTACGCTACGCTTGCCAAGACGCGGTCTCCACTCAAGAACTCGTCTGCTCCAACGGCCATCGGATCTGCGACATACGTGACCAGCCCACTGCCACTTCAATTTGCTGGTCCGGCGGGCTACGTCGGTAACTTTAGTTCTCTTACGGATTAAATCATTTCTGATCTTATCCCTAAGAGAGATCCAAGCATAGCTCGCTCCATTGCGCGTTGAGTGACTTTGAACTTATGAACCAATCCCGCAGTCAGTGTCCATGTCTAAACTGTTGAACATAAATCTTCCCCAATGAGCGCCAACCATCCTGATCCTGAGCAGCCTACATCCAACTTCCACCAGCCACCCTCCCCAAATCGCAACTTACATTTAAGTTGCAGTTCATTGTTAACTACAACTAAACAGTGTTCGGTTGATACGCGCGGCTGGCGGCGCTCCAGCGATGTCACAAGTCGGGACGCGATAAACAAGGGGACAATTTAATTATCTCGACATGCCATATGGGAAAGAGGTTTTGATTCTGCGTAGTTTTGGTAAGAAAAGTTAATAACTTTATGAAAAACCAGTCTGCAAAAATAATCGGGCACTATAAAAATATCTAGCTTAATTGATATTCATGAAAGATTATAATTAGGAACGGTGTATTTTTTTAGATGCGGATACAATCAGGAACCTTCCTGTATGTGTTTTTTTATGATACTAGTGAACGGGGTGAGTCAGACCGCTCACCTGGTGGTAAGTGATACGCCTGACCATGATAGATGCAATGTTGAAGGAAGTTAGTAATAGAAGGTAGTCACCCGTGCCGATAGATGTTAGGTCTTTTAGCGTCAGTTCACCAAGGTTAATTGAAGTGTTGGGGCATGGTGTCCTATGAAACTGGTAACTCGTATTGCCTAGCTTAGGCACCAGTCTCGGACAAACAATATGTGAAACCATTTGAAATTTAATAGATGCTAGTGTAATGTTTGTTGTGAGAAAATAAATATTATTAATATTAGTCGACTTAATATGACACAATTTGGCACAGCTGCAGCTGCTTACGCTTTTACATAACAAGTCAGTTTTCACTAGACAGTTTAATTTTCACCTCATTCATGTGTTATCTACGAACTCATCCGGAAAGAGATATAGTAGCTTAAAATTTAATTCAAATTTCAGTGGTTGATGGATTAAAAACATCAAAAAGATATTAAAAAACTAACTAAGAAGAATAGCTTCAGAGTTAAGTCTTTGAAATCTCCGAGTTTGAAATAGGTTTATTTGTAAAAAATGCTTCAACTTTATATCAATAAATAAATTACAAAATGAAATGATCAATGTAACACCTGTTTGAAACATTGGCAAATATTATCCAAAACAAAAGGATTTTCTACATTTCTAGTTACTGACTCATTAAAAAACAACGTATTATTACATTCAATTTTATAAAGATCAAATATTCGTATTTCGTATATAACCTTAATATGTAGCTCATTTTAAAATATAGAATCTATCCTTTTTTTGTGATGCTACAAATACATCCAAAAAAGCAACTGTAATTCCAGAAATATTAACAAGATAACGACCCCAACTAGCGTCTAAAGAGGCGGGCTGTTCTTCAAAAGTTAATCCGGGCGGCTGGCGACCGGCCAGACAACTTGGGGACACCAATCAGCTCACTTACAGCGTCTGCTTAGGGCTTCTTAAACAGACTTAGGCACGAGTTTAGATTACGTACACAAGTTTTTGTTGCTACTTTCATTATGTACTGAGGTTAAACAGCTGTCATTGTACATGTCTTGTTTTGTTAAGAGTTTCACAAAAATAAAAAGATTCTTTTTTCATCACAAACAAGCATATTTCTCAGTGTATGTTAGATTTATTTGTATTTGTAATACATATACTTTAAATTTATAGGCCTACGTCCGACATTATTTCGATAATTATCTATAGATAATTAGAAGAAGGTGGATATCTTTTGACGACCCATTTGGTGTTGCGGTAGAGAGGTCGGCCGCAACACCAAGGGTTCCGGGTTCGATCCCCGGGCAGTACAATCAGTTTGTAATGGTCTGGGTGTTTTCTATGTATAATATGTATGTATATACAAAAAAATGTATATATGTATGTTTATTCGTTGTTTAGTACCCATCATACAGGCTTAACGCTTAACTTGGGGCTAGATGGCGCTGTGTGAATGTCAGTAGATATTTATTTATATTTATAGAATTGGCTTTGTAAATTATGTCAACAATCAATTTTATCGATAGTTTACCTTTTGTCAATGGTGGCTCAATGGTGTGGACTGTCGTCTTCCTACCGGGAGGGCTGAGGTTCAATTCCCGACACGTACCAATGTGTTTTTGAATTTTCGAAAAATATATGTACGTCATCCGACGGTGAGGTCAACATCGTGAGGAAACCTTCATGCACACCTGCGACGAGATTCGAAAGTTGTGTGTGAAGTCGTCCAATCCGCACTGGGCCGGCGTGGACGACTAAGGCCTAATCACCCTATACGGGTAGGCTCGTGCCCCTCGGTGGGGACGTTTAATGAGCTGATGTTGATGATGATTGCATCAATCGATAGTATCGATAGTAATTTCCATATTGTGCTACAATACCTATCGATATTATAGATGATCTTCGAGGTCAACTATCGATAGTCCAATTATCGATAGTTCGGCAACACTGGCCATAACAAATTCCGTCTGCAATCACCTAACCATACGATTCTACATGACTATGAATGAACAAAAGCGGATAACATTATACCTAGGTCCGATACTCCAATCATGCTTAGAAGACCAGCTTAAACCAATATGTTTATTAAAAACAAAAGCTCCCAACTGATATATACATAATCTTGTTAACAGCTGCCGACGCTAACAAAAACGCACAGTATGTTTGTTAATCAACTAAGTGCGCGTTTACTACGTAAGTTAGAACGGTTGGAAATTACTTAAAATATGTATACGGAACTCGATGAAGGTAGAAACTCTTCTTTTTCTATTGTATTTGTATTAAGAATCATAAAATATGAATATTTGTTTTTCATTTTTATGAACTTCTTTTTATCGAGTGTTTAATTGATAAACAATCGAAGAATTAGTGTACTAGGCGTCAAGCTTTGAATTTAGAATCAGTAAATTTATTTTAAACTAGCTTTTGCGTGCGACTTCGTCCGCGTGGAATAGTTACTTTGGCCTAACGCTTTTTTTTACCCGCTACTTCGTTTATATAAGTGAGTTGAAACTGCGATATCTCATAAGATATTCATTTAAATTGAATGATGTAAAAGGAAATTTTGTTTCAAATTAAATATGTGTGATAAATAAAGTATTTATTTGGATAAGGATTGATATCATGTCTATGAAAATAGCTTCGCCAAATGATGCATTATTTTAGAAAAAAAAAATTAGCAAAAAATATGTTATAGGGAGCTAACCTTAAAAGATAGACATATGCTGTCGCGGACTTTTTTGTAGACCTTTAAAAAGGGTAATAATACTCTCATACATCACTTTCCGAAACTTTAACCGTTTACGCAGCGTACGCAGCGGAATCTCCAAGTAAGAAAATTTCCCCCCGGATTTTGAAACATTTTTCATTGCTGCTCCGCTTCTATTGCTTATAGCGTGATGATGTATAGCCTATAGCCTTCCTCGATAAATGAGCTATCAAACACTGAAAGAATTTTTCAAATCGAACCAGTAGTTCCTGAGATTAGCGCGTTCAAACAAACAAACAAACTCTTCAGCTTTATAATATTCGTATAGATTTTAATCGTTAAATAAATTCACTCATAGCTTTGTTGTGCGGGAAGAACTGTGCTCTATAGTCACGTTAGAGGATGTTTCTTAAAATAATTAAAAATTATATATATATATATATATATAAGTATATATATTTCTTTTTTTTAATTCGGTATATATATATCGAATTAAAAAAAGAAATATATATTTGGTGCAAATGGTATAACTTAAGTTCATATTGGTCCTTGCAATAACAAATATTGTATTCAATGCTACCAAAATGGTTGGCTCTCAGCTTACTACAAGATAATTTTGTAATGGCGTTGGTTTGCAGTGAAACCAAAGAAAAACTTACGCTACGCAACCGCACACAACAGCAATGGTGACAGCTGTTTCCGTGATATCTAGTAAATACAAATCATCACGAGCACGAGGCTACTCGTATAGGGTGATTAGGCCTTAGTCGTCCACGCGGGTCCAGTGCGGATTGGACAACTTCACACACAACCTTTGAATCTCTTAGCAGGCGTGCATGAAGGTTCCCTCACGACGATGTTTTCCTTCACCGTATGAGCGTCGGATAACGTACATATTTTCGAAATTAATACAATCAATGTGTGCAAATCCAGAAAACTTCATTTAAGTCTTCTAAAGCTAACTATGCCGCTGCAACCGCATACTCTGGGCCTTCATGACTTACGCACGTGTGGCACAGTACATGATTTATGTAACAACTTTGTTAGTGACAACTATGTAACGTTAGTTAAGGACGTAGATCCTAATTATTGTTTTGAATTACGAAACGGCAGAAGCTAAATAATTGAATGAGGAAGCAACAAAACTGACTGACAGAACTTTTGTAGGAACTGAGTGAGTAATACCAATAAATATCCAGTCACATTCAAGCAACGCCATCTAGCCCTAAACTAAACATTAGCCTGTAATATGGGTGCAAAACAACGGACAACATACTTATATATATATATATATATATATATATATATATATATATATATTAATATATACAAAACATAGAAACCCCCAGACCAATAAAAACAGACAAGTTTAATTGTTCATGCTGTTTTCGATCGAACCCGGAACCCTGAGTATACTAGCCGACGTCTCAACCACTACACCAATGGGTCGTTATTAAAGTTTTCCTCTATTTATGTTTCGGCGTTGCGAGCATAATCCACAACGAGGGCCATCGGTTTTCATATTAGGAATGAAGACGTAAAATCAGCTTAGCTAAGTGAAGTCACTAGTTTGACCCAATTCCCGTATTGGATGGGATGAAAAAAGTTTAGATAACGTTGTTAGTTATATAAGGAAAATGAACACCTAAATAAATTGAAAAGGAACACGAAAATTAACGTTTTCATTGAAATCATACTTTTCCCAACATATCTATTTTTTATGTTATAAATTCAGTATTACAAGTACACGATGATTAGGGTGCTCGCCTAATTGTATCTGATACGCCTGACCATGACGAAGCGGCATTAACTGAGATCAACCACTGATAAACAGTTATTCTGCATCAATGCCGGACTGCGTCCGACACCCGAGACGACAGATGTTAGGTCTCTTATACCCGGTTACTACACTAGTACCGGTTATTGTCTAAAGGAAAGCATTACAAAATATTGGGACAGGAACCAAGGAAAAAATGGTGCGTGATTATTGCACTATGCATAGGTATCATTAAACTGATATCCAAAAAGTATGTAGCTACTATTGAACTATAACTTGCTTGCTTTAAAAAGTGAAGACATTACAAGCTAAACCATATTTTTCATTACTTAAAAAGTAAAACGACTCCGTACTTGGAAGGCAAGCTAAGGTGTCGGTCCTGATTAATAATTGGCTTAATCTTAGCATGTGCTGTGTAAGAAGACCAGTACCATGCAAATGGACGAAGTCAGTATATGCTAATGGATCATTTACTTGCTATTTAATTAGAAACTTTGAAAAATTCCTCAATTCCGTAAAAACATTAAGGTGCCTTCGCTCCTTGAATATGCTTGTCTAATATGGAATCAACATTTTGCAGTACACTTCATTCTTCTTCACTGGACTAAAACGAATACAAAAGAGGTTTGTAAGATTTTCAGGTTTTAATATTCAAGTGTCCCGCATTAGTAATATTCAGCGTTGTAAGCGGTTTCATCTGCAACCAATGTTTATGCGTAGGTCTGTTTCAGATATCATTTTATCAATGAAGATTGCCCAATTTTTAATAATCAGCCCTGACTTAATTGGTTTCATATTATTAAATGTTCCGCCGCGTCATTGCCGTCAATGGAATACTTTACAGTACTTCAAACGATTTTGAAGATAACTTTACATGTAATGTAAATATTAGTTTTGCAGACGCCATATTGCCAAACTAAGGCTTCACATTCACAACACGTACATCCAAGATTGCAATTTTCACAAAACAACCGACTGAATATACTGCAGGTACACTTGTAAGCGTTTTATAGATTTGCACGTAATTGAATTGTGCGCTTTATGACGGGAAATCTTTCGAATGCATTGTCTGATAGAGTAATCCATTTTCGATTCACAAAGTAGTGGTTCAGCAGTTATTGAATCTTTGTTAGCAGAAAAGGGATGTACTAATGATGTGCCAGTTTATGTCTTTAGGAAACTTACCTCACTACTAACTATGCTGTATCATGATCTGTAGTGAACGAGTAGGTGAAAGCTAGCTCGTACTGAACCAGTGTAGTAGGTTAAGGTTCTAAGCCTTCCTATCAAAGAGATCCTTTTTTTACAATTTGTCGACCCATGTTGAGACGTCGGCTCTTAAACCAAGGGTTCGATCCTCGGGCAGTACAAACATTTGTGTTCATGAATATGTCTGTTTGTATTGCGTTGGGTGTTTCTATGTATTTAATAAAATAGAATTCATTTATTTGCGAATGTAAGAAACATTTACAATTTTTGGTGTCCTGTACATTCTACCAGTAAAATGCTGTGTCAATATTAGTTACTTATAGCTAAAAATAATACAGAACAATCAATTTTCATTATCCATAGTCAAAGCATACACTATAAAAATGTTACACACATATTATTTATTATTGAGTCAATCATCATATTATTTACAAAAAAAGTATCTAAGTATGTTTATCCATTGTTTAGAACCCATACTACAGGCTGATGCTTAGTTTGGGGCTAAATGGCGCTGTGTCAATGTCAGTGGATATTTATTTATTGATTAATCTCAAACAGCGCTAATGGAGTTTTCGAATCCAACAAAATGGTTTGTCAATTGCATAAACTCATGCCTCAGGCGGGATTTATAATTATGAGTTTGACTAATGATTCCGATAATTAATAAATACATGCATGTCACTGAAGTCGTGTAGATCAGGTTTGCCAACATAACAGTTAGGTGTATTTACAAGTTTTTATTGATTTTGTCATGTACAGTACCGTCATCTAATGGGAGGGCAGATTCGAAGTCAATTTTCAACAGTCTTATTCTTCCTCTAAGTGCTATGAGAAAAAAAATAAAAAATAAAGTATAAAATATAAATGGTGGAACTCTATCTTACTAGCCCATGAACTAGGTGGTAGACTCGGCACGGAGTCGCATAGTACAGTCAGCGTCTAAAAGATAGGGACACTTAGAGTATCCAAATTTATAGACACAACCAAATAGTCAATAATATCGGTACAAACAAAGTGTTCATATTGTTGTGAACTTTATAGTCGCTCAAAAAAACGAGACGTTTAAAATTTCATATAGATAGGTTCAACGTGTCAATAATATGGTTACAGTAATCACGCCATGAGTGTTCAAAAATATGGAACACTTTGGAAAAACATACTTTACTGCTATATAGCAGTAAAGTATGTTTTTCCAAAGTAGAACCACAGCAGTGTTGGTAAAATATTTTACCAACACTGCTGTGGTTGGTACCACCGCAGTGTTGGACTCCTTCAATGCCGCTTTGTCATGGTTAGGCGTACCATCAGGTGAACTTCCTAGCCGTCTTGTACATCTTTAATATAAAAAAGAAACGAGTTTTAAAAATAACACAGCTGATAGTGTCATTGCGCAACTATTTCAACTATTCATTCCTGAGCCGCCCCCCATGGTTCTATTTGCAGACCTCCAATCAGCGGGATGTTCCTATTCCATTAAACAAATGAACCAGAGGAAAGAAAATAATGCGGGCTCAGAGGGTCGGAGGGGACCATCGAGCTGCGAAATATAGATCAGCATTCATTTAAAATATATGTGAGCATAATTAATTAAAATTTTAGTGACAAGTAAAATCTGGTATAATTGATTTAGTTTAATAACATGCCATGAAAAGAGTAACTACTAAGTTTCTTGCCGGAGACTTCTCAGTTGAATCAACTGTCCGAATCGGTGGTAGATTCAAACTATTATTTTTATTAATTTGACAATTCAAGTCTTGTAAACTTACAAACGAACTTACAAAGACTTCATTGAATAAAGTATTTTTTGACAAGTGGGTTGAGAAGATTGATATAATCCATAATAATATTATAAATGTCAGTGTGTCTCTTTGTCCGTATAGCACGGTAAAATGGAACGGGATTGTAAGTTTGCATGGGGCATACCGCAATATTGAATATTTAATTTGGTATGCGGACTATTTGTCATATAATTTATTAATCGGAATTATTTTGTAAAGTCACCTTAAAGTCTTGATGACGGCAGTTCGGAATATAATTTTCTCAACCATTGCTCTTCCAGCGGGTGCCGCAAGGGAGCTCAGAGACAAAACATCGAGCAGAGAATAGGTAGCATCTCTGTAACCTATTTTAAGTACAGCTGAGATAGCAGTAGCAACTCATCTACAAAGAGTGACGATTATAGTTAAACCTTTAACCCGTTGAACGCGGGGAATCCAGACACAATAGAAAATCTATTGTGTCTGGCGCTTAAAGGCGTCGTTGGTGGTAAAGGGTAGTAGGTAGCGTTGGTATCTTAGAGGAGACTCTAAAGCCAGTGGATTTTTCCGAGCTTTTAAAGTTAGTAATTTTATCACTGATAAGATTCAATTGTGAAAATTATATATTAAAGTAATTTGCAAACCAGAACGTAACGGGCAAGTTAGAGGAAACCAATATGCAGCAAAGAACTACAATATGTTAAAGTAAAGCGAACTTGTAAAATATATGACTTGGAATTTCACAAATCGTCACTGCTCAAGAAACCGCGCTTATTTTGAAAGGTAACGAGTACTTTGCATCTATTTGAGACAGAAAACTTGCCGCATCCATTTTCTCGACTTCAACGGGAGTAGGATTCGCTCTCAGACTTATGGAAGAGGACATTTGTCATTTTATCTGAGCACTAGATTTTCTTGTTGGATGTAACGTGAGATGTGGGTGATACCACATTTGGCAAGGATCGCAACCGCAGACTTTTGTTTCGGTGTATTATAGTTTGGTTAACATACATACGCTTTGTTAATTACTTTTAGGGTCGTTGAGTTTATAACTAGGACAACGATGTCCGCATCATTACATAACCTTATTATGTCTTCTGTATGTTTTTGTTTTCTCACCGATTTATACAAACCCATGAAGAATGTCTTAAAATAAAAATAATCCAATACTGCTTAAGATTTCATAGTTGTATGAATACAATATGGCAAGTTTTGAGATGTCTTACTCATTAGAAAATCACATTTTAAAAATATTTTTTTCAAATAGTATATTTGTAATTTTTCATTACGTTGCTTTAGTAATTGGTTGTTATATTAATTTTAAGAAAAAAAGAGTTGTATTAATATTTCAAATGATATTAGAATAAGTCAATAGTTGCACCAAAGTGTTGTGAATTTCTTTAAATATTGTTATCAAGAATTACAATTTCTTTAGTATAAAAACAAGGAAACTCGAGAATAAACAAAACCAGCAATAATTTTTAAAGATTTCCCATAAAATAATAAAAAGCCTACAGGCGCTACCTAAATAATAGCAAACAATTTTCCTAAATTGTTTACGGAATAACAATAAACGCATCGCGAAATCAAATTATTGTAAGCCAAGACTTCCTTATACCTTGCCATAAAAATACAAAAGCTCAAAAATAAATCGTTCCAAAGTCGGATTAACATCAGAAATTAAATTTATAATCAAATTGAAACTGTCACGGCGTTTACAAACTCATTTACACGACACTTATCAAGGGAGACGAAGACGGAGGCGTCAAAAAACATGATTAATATTGGATCAGGCGATCCATGAAATAGTCCCCCCGACATTTCCATACGGCTCTAGAACAGATGCTCGGGCTGAGACAGATACTAATTAACTGCAAGAGCATTGATCAAACGCTAAAGAGAGATCCGTTGACATCGGAGCGCGGTTTGATTGATTAATTCGTTCTTATGTTCGCAATGTTTTACTGGTACGAACTCCGCCAGTGAGCGAACGCGTTTTTGTTTTATATTACTTTCTCTTGTAGATGTGTCTAACTTTGAAACGATATGAACTGATCCTTAACGAAAGAGCGTCATCCTCATCAGCTCATTAAATGTCCCCACCGAGGGGCACGAGCCTACCCGTATAGGGTGATTAGGCCTTGGTCGTCCACGCGGGCCCAGTGCGGATTGGACGACTTCACACACAACCTTCGAATCTCTTCGCAGGCGTGCATGAAGGTAACGAAAGAGCGTATTCATAGTCAACTGAGTTAAATTCAGAAATAAAACATTAAATTTAAGCTACTGAAGTATGATAAATAAAACAACCATCGACTGCTTTAAGCAAACTCAAAATAATTTAATAAGAAACACATTTAGTTCATCTAAATATCAAGGTTTTTAAACTATAGTCATAAAGGATGTATTGTGTGTCGCAAGTAGCCTGGTTTTGTGTGTCAATAAAAAAATTTAAGTCTAATCCTAAACTTTCCAAGTCAAATCTGCCCAGTGTTGATCTTCTTTGGTCACATCCTTACCGATACTTTTATACATTACTCAAATTTGAAAACTACTTTTATGATATGTTTTAGCCTTACGATAGTTCTCGAATCTTTAAAATTAATATCTCTTTAACTACGCTACAAAATAGATCCGTTAATTTTTTTATCATCTATTGGCAGACACTTGACCGCCATCTCGCCTGGTGATAGTAAGTGATGATGCGACCGAGGATGGATCATGCCTGCCTAGAAACAGCCTATACATTTTAAAAGTACATGCCTACATTGTTTTGGAGTTTTTCTCCATAATTGCAATTTAATGTCAACGCCCTTTAAAGAGCCTCTTTCAACCTCTTCATCCACAAACCATTGATTGATAAGCCTGGATTTATAGAAAAGTTGACAAATATAATTGATAGCACTACAACATCATAGCCACCGTGTCAAACACAATCACAGTAAATAGATTTGTTCGCCCATGCGTTTGCTAATGTGATGTGTTCAATCTGCACATTGCGTTCGGCTCATCATTTCTCATGCTATTCTAGACGCCATTTGTATACATATGTTATTGTAGATATTTTAAGTCAGAATTCCAGGTGATAGGTGATAGTCGTCCACGCGGGCCCAGTGCGGATTGGACAACTTCACACACACCCTTCGAATGTCTTCGCAGGCGTCCATGAAGGTTTCCTCACGATGTTTTCCTTCACCGTAAGAGCGTCGGATTACGTACACATATTTTCGAAAATTCGAAAACACATTGGTATGTGTAGGGATTTGAACCTCAGCCCTTCCGGTTGGAAGGCGACAGTCCACACCATTGAGCAACTGACGCTCCAATAAATAAATTCTATAAATTCCATAAATGTATAAAATAGGATAGTGTTTCATTCTAATAACTACATGATGGTGAAAGCGAGTCGTAGTTTCTCAAATTCTCACATTTTATATCAGTCTGCTACGTGGTGTTAAGTTTCTTTTATTTGGAAAAATCATTCATCTTTGTTCAGTGATAATGATAACGTCATCGAGCTTGAGATATTTAAGAAAAAGTTTGTAAAAATAAATGAAGATGAGGTTTAAGTTATTCATTACGCGATGAAAAAAAAATATGTGTGGGACCATGACTGAAATCATGCGTCCCACACACATCATAAAAAAAGTTAGGAAAATGAGTCAGAAACTCATAAAGTAAAATTGTCATGTGTTTAATCTACAACCTTAGACCACGTGACTCTCTTAAGGAACTTTTTAAAGAAATAAATATAATGACTGTAGCATCGCAATATATTTATGAAAATTTAATTTATGTTCGTAAATACTATAACACCTTTAAGAAAAATTGTGATTCACACAATTTTAATACTAGGAATAAAAACAAACTTGCTGTTTCGGACTTGAGACTACATAAAATAGGTAAATCTTTCATAGGTTAGGCTTTTCTTGTATAAAGTTTTTCAATAAGGTACCGCAAAATATTGTAGAGTTGCCCTGTCATATATTTAAAGTTAGAATCAAACAACACCTTTCTAAAAAAGGGTATTACACTATTGACGAATATTTATGTGATAAAAATCCGTGGTCTAAAACTGCTCAGCTATTTCAGTGTTTATGATATATTGTTACATTAAGGAATTGTTTTTAAAAAAGGCAACACTGAAGCGCTTTTTTTTTCAAAGCATCAAAACTCATATTTTTAGTTTAGTATTTAAATCGTTTTTATTATATTTTTGTATATTTCTTGACGTTCATAAGTGCTTTTTGTAAGCCTAATTTGAAATAAATGTTTTTGACTTTGACTTTGAATCGTAGTGTATGAAAGCTTGTCATATATAATAGTAGTCACCTTCTGGCTGGAACGACGAAGCCTATGGTAGAAAAACCATCGATATATTTTGTTATCGGTATTCTTTTACACATGATCCGTCACGCCATTTTGAAACATTTTGTTGAATAACTTACTCAAAGGTCCGTATCGGCGAACAGGTGTTGAGAAACTGGGCAGTTATGGTCTCTTACGCAAAAGCCATTGTCTAATTTAAATTAGAATATTTGTATATTGTAAGATGGCTGGATAATTTTTGGCCATAACATGTTTATTTTTTTAATGTACTTCTGCTGTATCGTTTTTTTGTTATACCTTGTACGGTTTACGTACATCGAGTAATCGGAGAAACGGCTGCCATGCGCTGCGGGGCCGGCGTCAGCATTTTATAATTGTTCATTACGTGATTTAATATCTTTAGGTTAGTTTATACTCGGGCTTCGTTACCAGAAGTTGCTACCAAGCACACGACCGATCACCATAAATCGCGCGTGCTCCTACCATTCATTCATTACCATTTTACCATTCTAGTGTATTAGTTATTTGACAATATAGTTATATCTTTCTTACCAGTGACTTTAATTTATATTACCAATTATCGCCAGATGTTAGAACCTAACATACCTACTGGATCAAAAATAGCAAGTACCGAATCATAAAACTCTTAATGTTTCTTAGCATAATTATTAAATTATTCTTTGATTATTGGCAATGAATTGACTTAATTAGTTCTTAGCGATCAGTTTCATCCTCAAATACGTTTGTTAGGCAAATTACCCATGTGTTAGCTAATGCGATACGATCAATCCGCTTATTGTTAGCGTTCGGCAAAGTGCCATTTTAACAATTCCTAAGGACAGAAATTTCGTTGTAATCACTTTTTTACTGGACAAGGAAATTTTAACTTCATTTGTCTTATTTATGTAAGTTGCAGGATACCAAAAACTGACATTTCGCAAACACCGCTCTGTTTACCCCACTAATTACAGGATAATTTAACTAGCGATATGCCCTTATTCCGTAATATAAAAGTACATAACACTCCTATTTATCGGACGATATCTGGCACGGTGGTAGTTACCTAGATAATTCAGTACCACGTCTTCCAACTAGACTTTCGATGGAACAAGTTATTTAACATTAATGTCATTTCTGGTGTTGTAGTGTTCCAAAACAAAGGTGAATCTTCGAACAACATATCGTAATACAAGATACACGTTTGCTGTTTGGTAAGATACGCCAAATGTAAGGAATATTGTGTAGGGTTCTATGAAACTGCAATCGTATATAATTGTAAAGCGTATTCAAGGGGTTAGTAACTCATATGCCCTCTGAAATTCGAAGTATATAAGCATCAATGCTATTCACCACCGTTTATGCCTTTATTCCTATAGTATACTAAGTAAAACGGCTTCGGAATTTCTTCTGTTATAAATAAGGAGCTTTGACAATGTTAAATTAAGAAAGAGAGATTTAATTCATCACAGTAAGGCACTTCAATTATCTGACAAAGCAAATGTCATACCAGCTTCAAAATCAGTTAACGGTCAGACTTGCGAAGTGATTAAGCATGATTAATTTTAAGTAAGCCAAAATCTGCATTCGAATCGTAATTCCGTGGCTAAACAACGCTGACCTCATCAAAGGAAGTTCGGATTCCGAATTTCGGGGGGACAAGGATCCCGAATTCATTCAACATCTTTAAATGGACAACACCCTGTATTCGCACGTAAATTGGGACTCGCACGTAGAATAGTCACGTGGCAGTATTGCCTTAGTGACGTCAGTTAATAAGCCCATTTTTCGAGTCTGAATAGCTTAATCAGGCCCCGACAAAGCCTATTTGGTCTATACGTGAGCCCGCTTAGGGGCTCCGGTTGTGACCTAAAAGCAAAATTTTATACGAACAGCTTTTATGGTATGATGTTTAAAAATGTATCGAGCATTTACCTACCCACTCTAATAATGTGTTGTATATAAGAGAAAGCGAAGTAGATGCCATAATAAACTTAGTAGGTAGATACAGTTTGTTAGTAATTTAATATGTTTAAAACATCTAGTGAAATAACATCCTAAAATTCGAAGACCTAATATTACAGCCGCTTAGTCCATTAAATAAAAAAGGAGGTGAGTTTAACCGCCTATTTATACAGTGCGAGTTGTCGCTAGATCCTTTGGTAGTTTGACAGAATCCACCCAAAATGGTAAATAACCACGAAGACAAGCTTAGTTTCGGTTTCAAAGGTCTAACGTTGCATTCTATAATACTCACGTGTATATAGGCATTTTGTCGCCATCTTTGAACCACAACATCATAGCAACGTCCCGCGCAGGCGCGGCTATGTCGCACGGCAGCTGAGTCACCCCTCCTGGCGGCGACCATATTTGAATGACATCTGTGGAAAAAACAAATGAATCCGTTATTTTCAAAATTCACAAAAGAAATCAATGTAGAATTCATACACAATTCTTCTGCACAACTGAAGGGTCTCCAAAAAACGGGAAAACAAGTTTTGTGTTGTATTTCAACGAGAGGTGGAGACCCAAATATCTCATTACGCCCATTTTTTTAATTTTAAAAGTGGAGGGAAGCGGCCTCCCCATTTTCTTAAGGTTGGAAACGTACTCGTTGCTACATGATCATATGAACCGTCTGCTCTTCACTTATAAAAAATAAAAAAATAAATAAAGCTCACGCCTTGGTCCCAGAGGGGTAGGCAGAGATGATGGAACGCCACTTTGCGCGGTCCTGACATACTTCCCTAGCTTCATTCACATCCATCAATCTTTTCATACAAGCTCTTTTATTCCTTTTACTTGGGACCCCAGCCTTCTTAAGGACTTGACCAATTTGGTCAAGGTAAGTCTTTCTGGGTCGTCCCCTGCTCGTGTATCCTTCCACATTCGCACAATGCACCTGCTTTGCTATTCTCCTTTTACTCATGCGCTCCAAGTGTCCATACCATCCTAACATACCTCTTTCTACTTTTGACACTCTAACTCTTCACTTATCTATGGAATAAAGTCAAATTACCGGGTATAATTGACCTAACATCTGTTGTCTTGCGTGACGAGCGCAATGCGGTATTGACGGAAAATAAATAAATAAATATCCACTGACATTCATACAACGCCATCCAGTCCCAAACTAAGCATTCGTCTGTTATATGAAACTAAACAACGGATAAACATAATTATTTTCATTTTTTGTAAATACATACATATGAGATAATGAGTAATTATATATTCGTATTCCTCTTCATGGTAATGATAAGAAAAAAAACGAAAACGCCAGATAAAAACCTATTTGTAACGTTTTAAAAACATATCAGAACTTCTGGGTTTTGCTCTGTATCTCACTGAATAGATGGATATGAATACTATCAAACAAAAGTTGTGCAAAAGATACAAAAGGCTAAATTGTCACCAGGTTTAATACCAGAGATAATAAGCTCCAGATGTTCTCACCAGGTGACCGTGACTGTAAAACAGCGCTGGCATCAGAATATATGCTTTCCTTAGATTTGTCACAGTCTGTAATAAGATATCCCTTTGAAATACCGCCGCAATAAGTCTCTGCCGCTCTCAAAGGGTCAGTAGAGGATTTGTCACGGGCCGCAGTGGGGGTTTTATATTGTAAGATAAAACTGTAGTGTTAGACTTTAGACAGAAATCTCTCCACCTTTGCACGGATTTGCTGGTCAAGCGTTTGTATTTTAGAGATAAGGTAAGGCTTTGGTTGGTGGATGGTGGCTCTAGGATATAACAATGAAGAAGTTAATGGATCTTTATAAGTAAACATGTTTGTATACGCGGGATTTAAACTGAAAAGCTTTGATGTGGTTTTGACCTGAGTAGTTGAGATGTTGACCCGATTAAATAATTAGGAAACGCTAAATTGCAATATCATTAAGATGGAACCCAATACAGTGTCGTCAAAGAGTTTAATGATAACAAAGAAGAAGTATAGAAGTATATCGTCGTGAAAAGAAAATCGATTATTCTAGTCGACATCTATATTTTGAAACGAATAGGAAACTACATATTATATTGCATAAAACTCTCGTCTTGTGACCATATTGAACCATTGTTGTTAAATAAGTTACCAATATTAATTTTATGTATTCAATATTATATGAAATATTTGTATATGAGGATCAAAGTCTAAAAAAATACCAATTTATATTTGACAATCTCTACATGAGACAAAGTTTAATTCATTCAAACTTTCATATTTGCGTACTCAAACAAAACCGCTATAATAGCGTTTTCCCTTTGCTTCCCAAAAAGTGTTTTCCCATCGCTTCCTTCTGTCAGCTTCACACACGCGACACGTGTAAGCATGGGCAAATTACAGTGAAATTCATCAAATTCCCGAAGCCCTCCGAATCTCTAACATTTCGCCTTGGCAACCTCAAAGGATTCCACAAAGAATTATCATCACCGCACGCGAGGCGATTTGACGCGAACACAGCGGGGGCTCTTTGTCACCCGCGACGAACGAGCACCTCATTATTTTCGAAATCTCATTCAAAAGATAAAAGTATTTTCTACTAGAATCATCGAAAATGCTCGAAAAGAAAGGCTCATGTAATGTCCAGTGAAGCCCGGTAAGGAACGTATGGGTATAATGACACCTCTATCCTTTTAACGACGCTCGATATAACGGTCGGTTCGATTGTTTATTTTTTATTGGATATATGACCTAAAATGATGTAATAATAATTGTGTATTACCTTGTTTGAAACATAAACTCTTAAATAAATAAATATCCACTGACATTCACACAGCGCCATCTAGCCCCAAGCTAAGCGTGAAGCCTGTATTATGGGTACTAAACAACGCATAAACAAACTTATATACATTTTACAAATAATCACCTACCTAAAGTAAAATAACAGGTTTTATAACTTTTTTGAGGTCAGTACCTGGTGGTAATCCAGACCATGACAGATGCAGTGTTAAAAAATCAAAATAACAGTAGATAGCCATTTATTTCCGTCAACACTGCCCTACACCCGTTACTCGAGTCGACAGATGTTAGGTCTCTTATACCCGGTAATATTACTAGTTACAGTGCCCTCATCTCGAAACACAGAAATGTAAAACACTCCGACTTCACGGGAAGATATCTGGCACTGCGATGGTACCTACCTAGGCGTATCAGTACCGAGTCAACCACCTAGTAAAGTATTAGGGTGAAGCAAAATATAAATAAGCGTTGGTGGCTCAATAGTGTGGACTGTCGCCTCCTACCGGGAGGGCTGAGGTTCAATTCCCGCCACGTACCAATGTGTTATCGAATTTTTGAAAAATATATATACGTTATCTGATGCTCTAACGGTGAAGTTAAACATCCTAAGGAAACCTACGCACGTCTGCGAAGAGATTCATAGATTGTGCGTGAAGTTGTTCAACCCGCACTGGGCCCGCGTGTGACGACTAAGGCCTTATCACCCTATACGAGTAGACGCGTGCCCCTCGGTGGGGTCGTTTAATAAGATGATGATGAAATTATAAATCTTTCATTATCGAAGATAAGACCATAACTCCGGCTTAATTGATATTAGCTGGTAAAGGAATTGAAAATACACATTATTTACACTTACTACATATATGGTGAATTTGTGTGATTGCTTGTTTTATGTACAATAACGTAGTACCTGTTTATATTAATATCTTTGTTTTCATTGTTCTGCGTTATAACTTGGGTTCCGGGTTCAATATCCGGGCATTACAAACATTTGTGTACATGGACATGTGTGTTTGTAATGGTCTGGTTCTGGGTGATTTTATGTATGTATTTACAGAAAAAAATCTATATGTATGTTTATCAGTTGTTTAGTTACCTATATTAAAGGTAATGCTTGTTTGGGGCTAGATGGTACTGTGTGAGTGCCTAAGGATATTTATTTATATTCATAACATCATAATATATCAACTCGTAAAAAAATATAATTATGTAGGTCTGTAGATAAGTGGATATTTCTTTAAATAGTTTCCTAAGGTAACATTGTAAAGCACTTTGGTGAAAACATAGTGATTGGCTCATAGCATTCATTTCCCTTCACTACTGCTGACTTTCCTAACTCGATTCACACGTTTCAGAGGCCTTTGATCTAGCCCCTTTGAAGGTGCGACTGGCTGTTAGTTCCTGTGAGTTCATCTATTAGTGTAGCTGCGCATGACAAAGCCTTAAAAGTCAGCTTATCAAAGTTAATGGTTACGACAAATAAGAAAGATTTAAGATTAAGGAAAAGTCCTAAAAACTGCTTGTTGAGGGTAATGGTAAAGAAAGCTATTAAATATCATTCCGTTTAATATGTTTTATGTATTTTCAAAATTAAAAGTCAATATAGAAAACATATTGCAGCAAGATAATGTCAAGCTCAAATGTGATGACTACGTTGGTTGAGCTGGTTCCACTTAAACGGATGTGATGCAATGTGCTATGTTGTTTTTTGTAGTAATAAGAATTATGTAATGACTGTTGTGTGCCAAAATGAAAAAAAAAGGTTC